>PPLY02000011.1:0-268118 GCA_003706665.2 Barnettozyma hawaiiensis | reverse complement strand
ACCCAGACATACACCCAGACATACACCCAGACATACACCCAGACATACACCCAGACATACACCCAGACATACACCCAGACATACACCCAGACATACAGGTGCACAAGTATCGAACCTGTTATAGTTGCTAGGTTGTAGTAACTACTTTCATTGTGCACAAATGTGTATGTTTGTTAACGAGTATTGTGTTTGACCGTTATCTGGCTCAATCTATCCTGGACTAACGATACGGTTCAAACTAACTATATAAAAATGGGAAATAATGAGGCCTATTTGTAGGTCGCGTCTCAACCTGGTAAACAGTATTCAGCTCTGTACTACATGTAGTTGGTTCCCTTGAACTGAAGTAGATCACCAAATTAAAACCTGTTTTCAGAATGTGTTCCGTATAAAACTATGTGTGAGGGTCTTATTATAGTAGACCTTGGTTGGAGTGACGCAAAATTGCTATTCAACTTGCCGCTGCTTTTGGTTTTAAGGGCCCTGGAATTTTGATTGGCCCCTTTAGGCTTTGCCATCCCGTTGGCTGCCCAAAGGGAAACTGTACTGTACCTGCGGGTGAAGTTTCAATTCTTTGGCTTTCGCCATTATGTAAGCTTTTCATAATGTTTAAAATAGGGTAGGGAATTGCCCTTTTGGGAAAGAATCTTGACACGTCTTGATCAAATTAGTGCATCTTTGGGTAATTTTTCTGTGTCAACTCGCTCCTCTACCTTAAATTATTAAGTTGTAACTGAAAGGCAGTGGTATACCAACGTACGGGCTTCTGATCAGTTTAAACCTTAACATCCATCATCTTGCTCAAAAAAAAATAAATAAGGAAGGGAACAAAAACTTAGATGAACCCCACAGGCGTGGTGTCTCCAAAGTGTGATTCAACTCTTAGGCTCTCAAATGGAAAACACTGTCAGTGTGATGTCAATAAAGTGTAGCGTAACAAACCGGACTTTGGTTATTATGGATTTGGAAAAATCCATTTTCGGGAATTGGGACTGATAAGCTCTCGGCAACTTCTCAGAAATTTCTGTTCGGGCCACAAAGTGCGCTCAGTTTTATCGGTCCAATAAGAAGAGAGTATCTGTTGATTGAATCTAACCCTTCACAAAGTGGCTCTTTCGCATTTTCTTTCTTCAATAGACTACAAGCACAAAACCATTCACAGAAGAACATACAACAATAACAGCAATAGCAATAACAACACTAACCATACCCTAAAATGTCTAGGCTATCGCACGACTTTGACGATGCCTCCAATGAGGCGCTATGGCGAATGTACTCCAAGGCAAAGGCGTCCTTGCCATATAAGGAGAGAATGCAGAATTTGACCTGGAGAATGATGGGTGTCAAGATGCTCAAGGAAAGTGAGTCAAGAAGTGCGGTGGTTGCACGGTCATCAAGTCAGCGTCACTACCAACAACAACAGCAACAAGATCATCATCATAATCATCATCATCACCACCTTGATAATAGCATGGACATAGATGTGATGATGGAGGACAATTTTAGCAATGGTGAGGAGTACTTCAATTTCAACGATTTCAGCCCTTCGAATGTTCCATTCCCACCAACAACGTCTGCTCCAGCGCCAGGTTCGAAGAAACCCCACGCTTCAAACCTCACAAAATACCTATCTGAATCCTCACAGAAGGTAAACACAGATCCAACATCAGATGATTTTGACTATGTTGCTCATATAAAGAAGATTGGCCAGGATGAGATTATTCAGAGTGGTTCAAGCCATGGCCAGGATATGTTTTCTGGATTCTCAAGAGCTCATCAAGAAGCTCCTCCTATCTCTATTCCTCAAAGTATGTCAATGAGCCTGAACAATGATAATTTCCAATCTAGCTACCTTGATTCCCCAGTTAACACTGAGATGAGCAACTTTTTAGACCCATTGGACACTGTCAGTTCTTCTTTCGAACCTCCTTCCAGTTTCAATAAGCATACCAGTCACAGCTTCAAGGACAACAACTCGAACTTTTTCCAGTCTGTTTACAACCAGACAAACTCTTTGGGATCCCCTGCCTCGTCATCTGCTGTTCAAACACCAAACTTGGATCAACAACAAAATGGATCCTTCTTTGACAACTATTTTCCCAACAACAGCATCAACACGAGGAAACTCAGCTATGCCAATCAGTTGAGAAGTGTACCTTCTACATCTTCCTTCAGCACATTCACAATGGACAACACAGCAGCCAAGCCCTTACCGAACGATCTTGAAGTTGCAGATCAATTATCAAGTCAAACCTCTTCCTCTCAGCTTTCTTCCTCTTTCAACTCGAAAAGACCACCAGTCACTGCCTCGACTATAAAGAAGAAACCAGCCCCATCTAAGCTGACAAAGGCCAAACGTTCTGGTTCAACGACGCAGCTCAACACATTGAAAACCGAAAATTCATCCACCAATAATAACACCAGATGTACAAATTGTAACACACAAACAACACCATTATGGAGAAGAAACCCAGAAGGGCAACCACTATGCAATGCGTGTGGATTATTTTTGAAACTACATGGTGTGGTGCGTCCGTTATCCTTGAAGACAGATGTGATCAAGAAGAGACAGCGAGGTAATGGCGCTTCCAGTGCAAAGACAGGAAATACGCCAACGAATTCATCAGTGTCACCAGCTACAAACACAGGAAGCAGACAGACAGCCAACAAGGGGGGTGCTGGAAAGACTAACACAACCAGCGGGACCACCGTAAGAATGTCAAATTCAAGAAAGAAACTGGCAGATAAGTCCAAAAGTGATCCCAATGGGATGAACATTGAGTCTGAGACTCCAGGTACTGGTAGTGATCTTGATAGTTATGAGATAAACGTTGGATTTCACAACAACCAAGTTGATAATCCAAATAATAACAACAGTTTCCAATTCGGTGGTTCAACTGGTTTGAACTTTCAAAAAGGAGCTGTTGGAGAATCGCACAAGACTCAGTCCAAAGATGATCATGATAGTCAGACAAACAGTAATTGGGAGTGGCTCACTCTAGCCTTGTAATAGACATACAGGTGCACCTCATCGTTCCGCTGGTTGTAACGTTATATGGGGTACTGATAGATAGAAGTTCATTAATTTTTTTTACTTGTTATTATAGAGATATTGGTGATGATTAATGACCGGATTGTTAATAGTGAAGGAAAATAAAACTAACGTGAAAAATTGAGTCTGTGTCAGTAACATGATCAACAGTAACTTCGGGCATGATACTTCCCTCCCCCTTAACTATCTAGATATGTTGATGACTTGGATGATGATGCAACGTAGGAGTACCTATCTTTGTTATGGATTTCATAGGTTCCAGCAACTGTATCAAATACACTCTGATGTCTGTCATTGTAGTCTTTGTAGTTTAGCCAGTCCGCCTTCTGTAAGTGTAGTGGGGAAATTTTGCTTTTGGTTTTGGTGTATAATGACTGTTTCTTTCTGAAAGGTTTAGGACACCCAGTTGGAGGATGAGTCGACTTGATTCGGAACTTTTTCGGAGTTTGGTCTTCAGGCATCTTAAACTCCTTTAATACAACCTCATTGAGAATTGTGTACATACCCTCTTCGGTTCTGGTGCTTGCTGTACTAAGACCAGACTCATCGCCTCCAAAGACAGTCACTGTGAAGTCCATGTTGAGGTTGATTCGATCCTCGATCTCATAGGGATATTCAGTAGGATCTAAGCCAATACTTGACAATGATATTCTCCCAGGTTCTGCATCTCTAACAACGTTGTCTTGCAATGGGTTCAATTGTTGCTTCTGTGTTAATTCGGGCATGCGATCTTCTATTGGCAACCAAAATTCTTCAGCAATGTCTTCAGCATCAATGAATAGTTCTGCCAAATCCTTGTCAACCCCGGAAGTGCTACCTTGGTCATCTTCTGCTTCCTTCACCACCACCTCGCCGTCAGCAATAGTACTTTGGTCATCATCCGCGCTATCGGTAAGTACGACTTTAGTTTGGTGCGCAGATCCCAAAAGAGATGGTAATGGTTCTATAACACCTCCAGTGACTTTAACAAGGAGCCCATAAAGGAACGTGAGTGTTGAATTAGGTATTCTTAATCGGTCTGATATCAAAATAACTTGAAACAAAATAATGAATGAGTAATTCTCCAACTTGTGGAAGGAATCAAACTGAAGCTCAGGGAAATTCAAAAAATGGAGCTTTGTGTCGAAAGGACTTGACTTTGAGGGATATCGTTTTCCAATCTCTTTGACAAATAGTTCAATGCTGGTGTCGTTATAAACTCTCTTCAAGAATACCCTAAAGTCTTCAGTGCCAAAATTCAATGCAATGTAGAACAACTCTAGCACAAGTCCTTTAAATATAGGTCCAAGTGCCTTGTCTGAGGCAATTTTCTCAAAGTTGAATTCGTCAAGAACAAAGGAATGAATATCACCGGCTATCAATAAAATTGAATTGAATAAAACCTGTGATATGAATTCCCCATTGCCACTGACCTTCAGAATGTGAATTTGGTTCTTGGAGTTTTGCAACAGAGAGAATACATGTTTCAGTACTGTGTCTTCTCTACCCAAGAAAGAATGTGACAATTCAAAATATCTCTCGAGTTCAATGTCATCATGTTTGAGTCGCGGTGAGACACTGTAGCCAATGGTAACCTTGCCGGTTTCGGATTGCATGAAGAATCCCCTTTCGCCTAAATATTTTAGATCAACATCACAAAAGAAGCAAAGCGCTGTCAAATCAGGTAGATTCTCATGGACAACAACTTCAAAAGAAACACCCAAGCCTCCATCAACAAGAATTACAGAGTCCGGGTGCAAAAATTCTTCAAGGTATTTTAGGCATCGTCTGAAGTATGGAAAGCTGCGACAAGCCAAGAAAACCATGTCAAATTTCTGATCTTTGTGATGCTTGTTCTTCAAATCTTCAATGAATTTATACACAGGTTCTGCAATGGAGAACTGGGTCTTTGAATCCCCAACTGACCAATAATTCGTACTATGTAGATATAGAGAGCAACAAAATAGATCCAACTGCTCACTCAAGAGTGATATCCGTTGGGCAATAAAGTGAATTCCCGATGTATCACCAACTGTGGGAGGGCGGCAAACTTGTTAGAAAACCCAATCAATCAAAGCTGCTATAAATTAAAGGTATCTGGGACAAACCCGTTAGAATCCTTGGTCGGTGTGACATCTCAGGTACATGGATGCTGTGTGCAGTCAGTTAATCACGGAGAACGATGGTGGAGTGTAACCAACTGTTTGCCTGTTTTTTTTTTAATAGAAACTCTCACTTTCTGTGTTTGTTGTTTTTGTGTTTTTTTAAAGTGAGTAAAAAGAACAACAGCCACAAAAAAAAAAAAGAAAAAAAGAGAAAAAAACACTGTGACGTGACGGAAATCTCAATCTCAAATTCTTACTATAATATAACCACGGCAACTCTAATATACATAGTTTATAGTAATAAAACTGTTTAATCATCCATCGTTAAAAAAGATTTTTGTTTTTAAATCCCAATCTATCACATCAACACAATATAATCTCACTTCGTCTTTCCCAAGAGTATCTCTTCAGTACCATAGACTCTATCATCATCACCTTCAACAACGCTCTTAATCTTCTCCATCTTCTCAATCTGAATCTCCCAGGTTTGTTTGGATTTCTTTTGACTCTTGTCAAACAACTCCTGATCTGGTTCTCTATAACTGTTCCCAATCCTATCCCATAGAGTGGTGAACTGACCATAGTTGTAGTTGAAGTACAAGTGATGCACCGTGTGGCAAGCAGCACCATTAATAATTGGGTCGTTGGCAAGGTATTCACCGTCATGAATCATCACGGTCCAAAAGTTGACAAAAGTGAACAGGAGCAAGTAGCTTAGCTTGTGCAGAGGGAAAATAAATGGATACATGTGGTATGGTAGTGATTGCATGTAACCATCAACAGGGTGGAACGCATGTGAGGCGTATGGAGTTGTCACCAGCCATTTGTGGTGAGGTTTGTGTAGGTATCTGTAAACAGATGGCCAGTGCAACCATCTGTGGATCAAATATATACCAAAGTCAGTAAACATAATAAAGGCTGGGAACTGCAAGAGGATAGACCACCAGCCACCTTTCACCGATTGCACATCCCAGTACAATTTAGAATAGCCCTGAAGTTCAATTAAAAACCATGGAATAGTCAAAAGGACCATGGTTGGAATCGCCGTCATAGCCTGGTGAATCTCCAGTGACATTTGATTCTTGAGGTATCTTGGATGGTTGAAGATGGCCTTATCGAAAATGAAGAAGTAGGACAGAGAGGCAACACCCAAATAAAGCAACCAGCCAAAGACAGTCATGATGACAAAAAGAGACAGCGTCTGTCTCAGTAAGTTCGACCTTGGAAGTAGTGATGCATTGGTATAAATACTGGTTCCAAACCAGACTGGGATTTTCCCATAAACCTCCGAGTTATCAGAGAACTCGCTAATCATATGCTTAAGCTCAAAGACCGATGGACTTGTGGCAAACTTGTTAGTGGCTTCCAGGAAATCAACAATAGAACTATTGCCCAATGTGAGAGACTCCTGCCATTTGGGTGGAATATTGGCGGAGAGGGAAGCCGGGAGAACAGCAGAGTAAAGGTAGTCGAACGCAAATGCGTCAGCTAGCTCTAGAACGAGATCCATAATGCTGAAATATTTGAGTGGGCCTTAGCAGTGTATGCCTCTGAAACTTATGAGTGTCTGATAGTGCCTATGAACCTAGGGTGTAAGAAACTCGTGTTTTTTTATATATATATATTTTTTGGGTCTCTCTCGTTCCTTCTCTTCCCGAGAACTTAAACGAGGACAAAATCCAAAAAAAGGAGTCAAAAAAAGGGAAAAAAAAGAAAAAGTGGTACGGCCACTTCATCAAAATCAGGTGAGAGAAGTAACCATGGAAACCATTGGCATTGTCGATATTCACAAGGGCATAGAAATGTGTGTTTAAAAGAACCAGACCAGAGAGTTTCGGTTCTACTCTGCAATGAATGAATATCTTTCACCCGCATAACCAGGAAGTGTCTCCAAGAAAGAAAGAAAAAAAAGATGTGTTGTGTTGTGAAGTAAGTGCTTTGGTTTATTCATTTTTGATTCCTATACGAGCTTTAAAAAAACATAAGATAAATCAGATGTCAAAATCTTCAAAAGAATCTCAATTATTGGGGGGTGGGGGGCGTTGTTGAAGCCGCGGTCGCATCTAAATATAATATTCTATGCCTCCATATAGGAGACAACAGCATTGTGATTTGTAGATTGCAGAGTATTTTTCTCTGAAGTATGAATGTGAATCGTCAAAGTCATAAGAATCGTTAAAATGGCATTGTTGAAAGCCATGTATCTTGTATATATATGTGTGTGTGTATCTCTTTTTTTTTCACTTTCTGGTGGCCTGGAAGTACTCAGTAATTCTGCTACCACCATCGTAGAAAGTCTGTATTTGGTTCTGCAAGTCCTCCCATTTAGGTCTGTTCAAGTCACCTTCGCCTCTAGCTCCTCTGGTCAAGAGGTCTTCTCTCAACCACTCGAGGGCTAGTGGATGCAAACTGCGGATAGCTTGAACCTTGACGATCGCTTCATCAACAATGTCCATGACAGCCCTGTCTAGATGCTGTTGGATGTCATCACCATCGTCACCAATACGCAGGTCCTCGTCATCATCATTGAACTGTAAATCTTCACCATAAGCTAGGTTCTTGAGGATCTTACCACTCTGGATGTGCACGACATTGGTTGGCCATTTTCCTAAGCCGTCAAAGATGTGTGTAGCATACACAATAGAACATTGTCTGGTCTGGGTCTCTCTCTTCAAAAAGGACAGCAATCTCTGTCTCACCAGGACATCCAAGTCCACAGTAACTTCATCCAACAACAGGACTTTCCAAGGCTTCAAAAGCCCCATAGCAAGCTGCACACGACGTCTCTCACCATCACTCACAGAGTGCATTCTCCATGTTAAGTCAATGTCCAGTAGTTCAATCAGTTCGTCTCTTCTGTCCTTGTAAACATTGCCCCCAATGGAGTCAATCAGGATGGTGATTGGAACATCTCTTCTGACAATGGGATTGGACGCCCATTCTGTCCCTAGATAGGTAGTGATTCTGGAAGCATCAGAGCCACCCCTGAATGGGTCATGGCCACCGATGGAGATGGATCCCAGCGTGCTCAATGTCTTTCCAGCAAGGAGCTTTAACAGTGTCGATTTCCCTGCACCGTTGGAACCCACGAGAAGAGTTCTGGAGCCCCAAGGCAGGTCCAGATTGATATCAGCAAGACCAACTTTATTGTTGGAAAACTTGTAAGTGAGGTGTTCTGTTTGAACAGCGTGATCGAACTCTTCAGTCATTAAATTTAGTTCTCTCTGAGTGTCAGCAGCGTGTCTGTGAAGAAAAGTGGTGGCGTGTGTCTCTTTTATAGGGAAAGATTAAAAAGAAAAAAATAGAAGGAAAAAAAAGGGAAGAAACAACAACAACAAAGGTGGACCTGCTGTGTACACAAAGGGCAGACATCTATTTTCATTGATGAGCCTGAACGACGACGACGACGACGACGACGACTTCTTCAAGGATACCAATGAGCAATTGGCGGAAGATGAGTTGGAAGAAGAAGAGGAAGAAGAGGAAGACTTTGATCAGAAGGACGGACAAGATATGATGATCGATGACAATGACAATGACAATGACGAAGATGAAGATGACAATGAAGACGGAGAAGAGGATAATGCAGAAGAAGACGAAGAAGAAGAAGAAGAAGACGAAGACGAAGATGAGGAAATGAAAGACGTCGGCAATAAAAAGGAGACTGACAAGCAACCTGTTGATTCAAAAGCACCAGCAGCAACTACCATCACCACCACCACCACCACTACTACTACTACTACTACTACTACAACAACAACAACAACTGATGCAACTACTCCCAAACTCGAAGATGACGAATCCAAACTTCAGAGCTTTTATAGTAGCATGGTGCTTAAGGCGAGTCTTGCTGAATCCTTTGACATCATCCCTACTGTGGCAATTCCACACTCTTCTGGTATCAATGCAATAGCACTTTCCGGTTCATCCAAATGGCTGTTTACAGGTGG
The DNA here is from genome assembly GCA_003706665.2 of Barnettozyma hawaiiensis. Lineage (NCBI taxonomy): Eukaryota > Fungi > Ascomycota > Saccharomycetes > Phaffomycetales > Phaffomycetaceae > Barnettozyma > Barnettozyma hawaiiensis. The sequence goes on along the minus strand of PPLY02000011.1, from coordinate 259,032 downwards.
TGATGATGGCTTCATTCGAAGATACGACTTTCTAGCATCCATTGACGGTGAGACACAGTTAACTACAGCTCAAAAACACTCACTAGCTGATACTGTGACAAACGCGGGGTCGCTGGTGGGTTATTGGGAGAATGAAATTCCGGTGAGAAGGTCAAAGGTGGTGAAAGACACATACACACCAGTTCTATCACCAGTCTTCTCCTTACAGGCAGAGAAGAACTGCTTGTGGTTGCTTAGTGGTCTCTCTAACGGTGGTATCAATTTGCAATCTGTGAGACACAATGAAGGCGCAATTGTTCATCATTTCCAAGACCATTCAGACACTGTTTCTGTGCTACGGTTGAACAATGATGAGGACAAGTTCCTTTCTGGAGGTTGGGATAAGAAGATCAACCACGTTGACCTGAATTCAGGAACTGTGGTGCAGAGTTTAACGGAATGCACTGGACAAATAAGCTCCATTGAGTATAGACCTACTGGTGGGATACCACTTGACCAGATTCCAACTAACCCTCTAGACGATGATGATGATATGGATTCCCTGTTTGGGGACGAGGACAATGAAGATAAAAGGATTAATATTAACAAGACGAACCCATCAAGTGAAGGGCAAGATTCCTCTTCCCCCGACACCACACAACAACAACAACAACAACAACTGGATCCTAATGTGATTCTTTCATCCTCTATTGACGGTCAAGTAAATATTTGGGATTTGAGAGTCAGCTCTCCAGTGATTAGATTCAAACCACCAAAGGGAACACCACCGTGGTGTGTTTCTGCCTGCTGGTCTCAGGATGGTGATTTCATCTATGCTGGAAGGAGAAACAGCACGGTTGAAGAATTCTCATTGAAGATGCCCAATGATTCCAATGGGGACACCAAAGCTTCGAAGTTGATGAAGTTTCCTTCTGTTTCAGGTGCAGTCACTGCGGTCAAGGTGTTGCCTAACAACAACCATGTCCTATGTGCCTCTCATGATAACATTAGAATCTATGATTTGAGACTTTATGAGACTCAGCACAGGCGGACACCATTCTTGATTGTACCTGGACACCATGGTGGTGTCATTTCTGAGGTTTTGTTTGATCCAACTTACAGATACATGGTGAGTGCCAGTGGGAACAGGGGATGGCAAGGGACAAGTACAGAGACGGCATTTGTTTACGAAGTTGGGCTTGAATAACTTGATCTTTTTAACTAGTGTACTGCCTATAATGGCGCCAATATTCCCTTAACGGTTGCAGACCAGCAGTAAAGTAGACCCTTCCATACAATAGATATGTATTGATCCTTCCTAGAGGAGTCATATTGCCTTCCAGGAGCATGTTTAACACAAGGCTCAATACCCCAACCGTCAAGGTAATCTTCAACAGCTGATGTTTGTTTCGCAAAGTTAGTTTTGGTATAATGCTTAGTAGTTTCAACGATTGTGATTGGTTTTTCTTTTTCTTCTTTTCTGATTCTTCGATCTGTATGTGTATCAACGCTTTGAATGACATGTTAGCAGGGAGTGTTGCCGAAGTTTTCAATACACTGTACTTGTTGAGCTGTTTGAAGGATCTCAGAGTTGAGAGCTTGTACTTGCTCAAAAGATTAGGAAGCTCTATTATCGCTTCATTGACATCACCAACGTTCACATTGGAAAGGAACTTTGAAAGGATGTTATGTATCAAATCCTTTTCATCAAAGGAGTTATCGTCTTGGCTAATGCTTTCGAGTTCTTGCAATATGGTCCCTTGTTTGCTAACAAGCAATTGGGAATAAATGAAGAATACCACATCAATTGATCTATAAGCCAACACTTGGTCAAACACTAGGCATAGTGACTGCAATGTCTTGAGATCGTGAGAGAAGAGTGTGATTATCGGTGACAGGCAAAAGTATGGATTTGCTCCACCCGACTCCGTGTTCATTCCGAGGACTCGAGCCAAGTACTGGTCCATTTGAAGTAGCAGCTCTGGGATAATCTTGAGCGTGTCTATCGAGGAGTCTATTGACGGCAGCATAAAGTCTCTAAGGTGGATTAGGGCGAATTTTGCAAACATCTTGTAGGAGAGGACCTGGTCCCCTCCAGCAACCAGCAAAAACACAGAGGCAATATCATGAAGCCCTTGGTAGTATGATAACTCAGGGTAGTTCCTGAAGAACTCAACCAACAGTTCCCTCAATTGTGAACGTAGCTTGGGTCTCTCCTTGTCAAGGCCACTGTAATGGACAAAGGCCCTGTCCACATCAAGTCCAATCTGGGTCTCATCACGGTGCTCCTCTAGACTCTCAACATCAACACACATATCTTCACCATCATTCTCGTCAACTCTAAGAAGCAGAGACCAGGCTTTAGCCCTCAACTCTATGTTGACCAGCCCATCTTTGCTGCTTGAAGAAGAAGCAACATCACAGACCACCATGTCCTCACCAGCCAATTTAATGGCCGCCGTCTCCACGCCAACGATTTCCTTTATAGCGGAGGAGGAGCATTCCAGAAGACGGTCACTGACAGGTTGTGGTTTCAATGACAAGTTGTTCCAGTCGTCCATACTGCATTCACACCACTTAAACTTGCTTACTTTGTAACTTTTTGTTAGTAAGGGGAAATGAAAACTCCTCCATTCATTCAAATTACTCCACCATCATCACCACAAAGAAAGAAAGATGATGTCAAAGCGTTTCGTTGACAGACGCTTCGTGTCCGGTGGCCGCTTTAGCAGCGTCTACAGAGCCACAGACACTACAAATGGCAACAATGTGGCGCTGAAGATCACCACACCAGACGAGGACAGGCCGCCCCACTGTTCCCGCGACGAGGTGAGGATCCTTCATGAGATCCAGTCTCTGTCACACAGTGGCGATACGAAGTCACACGTGATTGTATTGCTTGAGACATTCACTGTGGATCTTGAGGATCTGGTTATGGTGTTCCCTTTCTACCCCTACACGCTCAACACTTACCTCCAGAATCATGCCAGAAAGACGAGGTTCAACCCATACGCTGACACGTCAGGAGGAGGTGTTGATAAGAGTAAGAGGAATGAGTTTGACCAACAGTACGTGAGCCAGTTGCCACCTGAAAAGGGTAGAACCATCATTGCTAAACTTGCAGATGGGATCCATTTCCTCCACTCGCATGGAATCATCCACCGGGATATCAAACCTGAAAACATCATGTTCCAAAACTTCGATCCTGACCCCGTGATTATTGATTTGGGGATAAGTTATCACGGAGAGACCAATTTTGGTAAAGAGAAGCCTTCAAAAAAGATTTGCGACGTTTCTACTGGTGTTTATAGAGCACCTGAGTTGGTCTTTGGAATCACTGACTACTCTTTTGAAATAGATATTTGGTCATTGGGCATCCTAATGACTTTGGTCTTTAGCAACAACCTAAAACCAATATTTGACAATGAAGACTTTGGTGATTTCAGATTGGTTTCCCTGATGTTTAAAACACTTGGTACTCCAACATTGGAAACATGGCCACAGGCGAAGAAATCGCCTACTTTTGACCGATTGGCGCCCATACCTAATGAACCAATAAGCGTGGAACTGACTTTACCAAGGGCTGATGATACAGTCAGACAAGTGTTCAAGCATATGATGGTTTATGAATCCACTAAACGGCTCACTGCCTCCCAAATCCACGAGAAATTAGCAACATTCTCAAACTAACGAACCCAACCTTGCATAGCTACTACTACTAATAAAAACAATATACAACCGTAACCACATTAACGTCAGTTTCTTTCACGTTGTTATTTAGATAAAGTCATTTAGAAAACTCACTCTCAAACAGTTTCTCCAGTTTCATAAAGTCCAGTACATCATTAATTCTCTTCAACTCTTTTCCTTGTATGATATTCTCTTTTGCAACTTCATAAAAGGAGTCATCGACACTCCCATCAATGTAGTAGCCATTCTTGTAATACACCAAATCATGGCCAACTTTGTAGTTGGGCGTGTCGCCACCCATTGACGAAACCTCACTATAATCTGAATCACTGAGAACAGATGAGTTTCCAACCCCGTTTCCTGTCTCTGCGTCTCTCACCATCTGGACTCTGGACTTCTTACTCTCCTTCACCGCCTCTTTTATAGCAGCAGCCATGCTAGGCGGGGTAGACCCTATCACTTCACCTACATGTCCTTGTACGGGTGATAGCGTAGTGGATTTTCGTCTGGTTTTTGGAGAACCAGTTTGTGCCGTTGTGGCTATGGCTGTGGCTGTGCTTGTGCTTGTACTTGTGGTTGGGAATGTTCCAGTTGTTATCAGGGTTGGATTGATACCAGTTGTCACCGCCCCTTCAAGGCCTTGTGGAAGCGGAACCTTATCCTTGTCTAAAAACTGTTTCTTCACAATGTTCTTCTGTAGAAGTGAGGGCGTCAATGGAGTGGATGGGCCCCTCTTTTTGTCACCACCACTGTGTTGCGCCTGTGTCTGAAGGTTATCAAGTTGTGGGTTTCTAGGTTTCAAAGGTGTCGCAACTTTATCCGCAGTGTCCCGCTGGGGAACAGAAGTCCATTCACTGCTCATTATCCTTTATAGTGTCGTTGTTGTTGTTCTGGTTGGTTGGTTGGTTGGTTGTTCGGAAAGAGCATGTTGTGGATGAGGTTTCCATTTTTCCTTTGGTTGTGTTGTTCTTTTTTTTGGGTTGTTTGTTTACGTTTTCCCCGATAAGGAGTTTTCGCGATTTTTTGGTATCCAAGACAACCAACGCATTCAAAGAGTAGTTAAAACTACAAATAACAAATCTTTCATTAGCAATCGTCGTATTATATTCATTGATTCAAAGACATACCCAAGTATCTAAGCTCTAGATCATCATCACCATTCAAGTCAGAAACAAACACCTTCAACTCTGTGTTAAATTCCTGGAACAGCTTAAACAAGTTATCGTAGATATTTCCTTCCCTTCTCAACATGTTGATATCAGTGACCAAATTCTGGGAATCATACTTGGCTCCATGTAGTTCTTTCATTACCACAATGAAACTGAAGGCAATATTAATCAAATTGTTCAACTGCCCCACATATGTCTTACCAGAAATCTTCCCACGGCTCATAGAATCAGAGCCATTCACCAGTTTGTTCTTGACAATAGAAGATAGGAAATCACGGTGAACTGCTCTCATCTCATCAAGCGTAAATTCTTGGAAACCGTGTTCAAACCTTTCAGAATTAACGTGAGATCCATTCAAGTCTTCTAAATATTGATGATTGGGTTTCAAAATCTTTGGAAGGAACACTATCCCTCTGTCATTTCGGTTTAACTCAACTTCGTCATCATTATCATCATCACCACCAGATTTGTCTTTCAATTTTTTGACAAACTCTTCAAATTGTCTGTCAATAACATCAATCAGGATATACGACTTGATTGACTTGATGAATGAGTAGAAAAAGTTCTGCACCAGCTTGAGCCTTTTGAACTTCTTATCCTTAAAGGCTCCCCTAAACAGTCTACTTTCTTTCCACATCTCAGTGTAAAGATGCTCCAGCCTCTTGATTTTCCAAAGGTGGTTAAATATCCTCAAATAATCTTTCTTGAAATCTTTGTTGACTGTGCTCAGTACTATGCTCAAAGGCGGGTCAATTCTGTAGTCTAGAGTGAACACATCCCAACCAATGTTTCCGTGTCCCACTGACAGAAGTCTCGCATCTAGGTTATTCAGAATGTAATTATCATTGGATTTGTTCAAATCATACCTCGACCTCGTTCGCAACACTGACTGTCTCAAAACACTGGAGAGCTGATGGCCAGACAAAGAGTTAGATGGTTCGTTTAACACTTCGGAGCCATTTTGAATCAAACTTTCGATAAAATCACCTTTGCACATCAACAGGTAATCTTTTAATGCAGATATTATATCAAAATAATGAAACTTGGTATGAATGGTGTAATTAAAGTAGTTCGTGATTTCTCCGTGGAATCTGGATACCAGTTGATGGGTCTTAGAATGATTCCACAGAGAAATGTCATTGCCATCGGTGTTTAATCTTTCCCGCTGAAATGTAACCTTCATCTTTTCTGAAAAATCATTGATCCGTTTGACTTCTTTGCAATACAGTTTCATGAAACGAATAGTAAGACCAATGTCATAAATATTTTGAGCCAATTTATTACTGAAAAATGATGGAAGTTTCTCTTTATGATATTTGAAATCAAAAGCTGAAGGGTTGTTGCCATTGGAGATAATGAAGAAATCTTCAAAATTTTCATTGATCTCGCCATCAAATAACCAAGCTAGCAAGGTTGTGGAAAATGTGGAAACACAATAATTCAGAAATTCAAGTGAACATTGGGCTATGTTCTGGTCACCATGCTTGGTGTACCCATAAACAACTGAAAGAATCTCATAACTTCTCAGTGAGTTCAACTTTTCTGATAAGAACGCCAAGAACCGCAATTTCACCAACTCATCATAGATATCAGCGTAGACAGATTTGAGAGAAAAATGATTATGAGAAGAAAGCTCATTGATAAGACCCAAATAGTTGTCGAGCTGTTCTTGAATGAAACTCACAGCCGCAGTTTGTGTTTGCGAGTTCCTGTTTGCTTGGTTCCGGAGGACAAATGTCGATAGTTCAAGATAGATTAGGCCAGCCTCTAAAACAAGACGAAGTTCACCACTCAACCCATTCGACAGGTTATCAGGAACTAATATAGTCGTTCCTTCAAACGGTAAAACATCTGAAGTTGTTCCCGCTAATGTGTAACATACCGCCTTCAAAAAATCTGTATCAGACATCTGGTTCTCAAAGTATGGTATCAGGATCTCTCTAAAGGTATATACCCTTGACTCCCTATTCGTAATGGCTGCAGAGTATACAGATCTCCTATCTGAAAACCTATCAAAGTTGGCATTCTCAAAGGAGTCAATTGTCTGGCCATGGAGTGAATGCTGATACTCGCTCCCAGCGAAAAAGCTGTTTCTTTCAAAGTTTTCATGGCTGGAATGTACATTTGGAGAATTTTCTCTGTGATTATATTGACTGGAAGGTGAGTTCTGGTTGTGGTATACGGGTGCTGATATATGGTTGTTGATAATGAGGGTCTTCAGCAAGAAGAGGTATCTGGCAACAGAAAGTCTGTCTTTGTACTTAAGTAGCTGTTCCAAATTCCGCTGAAAATGCTGTAATGAGTTCGCTGAGAGGTATTGTTCCAACTCAGAGACGACTTTATCAAAGTTATAGTGTGTGGCTGTCCCAGCTCCACTCTCAATAAGATGAATCAACTCCTCAAAAAGGGCTTCAGTTTGTTCAGTGTCAAAACTTGAGGGTGCAACATTCCTCACAGCGCGGTGAATGAAAACTCGAAGTAAAGAGTCCAGTGCCATTGAAGTGGATTCTCCTGACAGCTTCAGTAGGTATGAGCCGCGGTAGAAAATCAGATCAGATCAACTCTGCGGATTTGTTTGTTTATTTTGTTTGCTTGTTTGTTTGTTTGTTTGTTTGTTTACCTTTTTATGTTTTTTTTGATCGCTTTCGTGTTGACTTCCCAACGGGGTAAGTAAAAATGTAGCAAATGCATGAATTAAAATATAGTAATACCCTAGACATCTTGAGCCAAGCTGTAAAAGTTACGAGTGAAGTAGTTGAAGTCACTTCTGGTGTAACCAAGTTGTTCCATTGAGGCACTGTAATTGCGAAGATTGTAGAACTGAACTAAGGACCTCAGTGCGACTTCTTGCCCAAACCTTTCACCGAGCTCCGCATCAACATCCCTGCCTGAAAGCCAATTATCTCTCAAGCTAGTTTCGCCATGCAGGTATACCAGTGAGATCAAGTCCATGTTCTTCGCCTTCCACTGTTTCTTCTTTAATGGTGCGATCTCTTTAAGTAGTTTCAGCGCTGGTTTCCACAGATCCTTGTTATAGAAGCTGAATACTTGACGCAAAACAGACGCAACATCCTTGTCGCACAAATCTACCACCCTCTGAGTCTTTTTGTTTGTGATTTTGGATGCAATTGTCAGAAGATTATGAAGTGTGAAACAGAAGTAGTCATCCACGCCGGTATCGTTCTCGGCCTTACGCAGAATGGTACTTTTGATCCTGTCGAGAATCTCGTCACCATCAAAGGATTTCAAGTGCTGAATCAAAATCACATAGTAGTTTGAATCATAAATCATAGAGCAAAGATGCTCGTACTTCAAAACGTGGCTAACTTTGAACCACTTCAGCATCAACACTAGGAGATATGAGGACTCTTTCAACACAATAGTCTTCGCTCTGATAATATTAAAGGCCAGTTCACTATCTGCAAGGTTTTTGTTGTTCTTGAGAATCGAAGAGTCCGTATGTGCACTGAGGACAATCTCCAGCAACACTTGAACCAATGAGGAAAAGTATGGAAGACCATACTGGTAAAACCCTTCCACTCGATTTAGGGTTTCAGACTCACTTGACGTTTCAGACTCATTCGCATTGGAATAATCAAACTTCGCATCCTTTTGCGTTAGAGAATCAACCCACCCACGTTCTTGCTTCAAGAAGTAATCAACCTCATCCCATAGCTGAAGTAAATGCAGCTTATCTTGAACCCTTGAACTAAACAAATCTGTTGCTTCTTGGATACTCTTAGGAATTACATCTGTAAAACCATCCTCTGTAGGGTATATGAATGGATATACGTACCCTGTCTGAGTTGAACGTTTGCCTTTCAGTATTTTGGCACTATCAACAGGACTACTTGAGGGTGATGGAGCAGGTGTGGCTATATGAATGGGTTGAGGTTGATTTTGTGTTGAGTTGATCTGTTTGGAAAGTTGATTCTTTGGGATTGAAATGTAGTGTGTCAAGGAGGACGAATCTTCAAATGTTGAGGGAACATTGGAAGGAGGTGGAATAAAGGAGGGGTATCTTGTTGTGAGTTCTTGTCTGTAAATGTGGAAATCTATTGGAGATGCAGTGAGTTTGTTTGGATCATCACATGTACGGTGGATGTTAAACTTCTTTTCCAGGTATTTCTTGGCTTCATTTCTCTTCTCCAAGTCACCAATCTGAAACTTGAATATCTTAGCAAACAGCATAATGATATTTCTTATCCTAACAGTGTTTCTATTGTTCCATCTCCACTGGTCAATAAACTTGAGTAGAATCATCAGCACATTTGTTTGGTCAAACTGTGTTTTGATATCCTTAACGACGGACTCGCTAGGTGAAGCAATACCAACGAGTGTGATCAGATAAAGAAGCGTACAACAATGGAAAATAATACCAGAAGACACATCACTGGTGGATTTGACTTGAGATGCCTGATCAAAATTGGTAACCAACTGCTTTGTTAACCAGGGAGTCAACTTTATCTTTACAAAAAACTCGTTATTCTTCGTGATATGCCTTAGAATCTCAACAGTCTCTAAATCCTGCCCAAAATATCCTGTTGCAATTGATATTAAGCATTCAAAGTTCCTGAGGTGGTCCTCCGGCTTACTATGGGGCATTTCAGTAGATGTTAGCAGTTCTCTAACAAGGTCTTCCCTCTCATCAAAACCGAGGTCATAGAAGTTCACATTGAACCTTGAATCATAGAGCTTCTGATAAAGTGGCAAGTTGCACTTCTCATTGGAGGTGAACCAGTTCTCTATTTCTTCATAAAGAGAGAACTGATCGCTGTAGTTGTATTGAACATTCGGTTTGGGGATAGGTGGAAACGAGTTGGTCATGTTGTTGATCCCATCGCCAAGCATAAACTGTTGCGCTCTTTCATCTAGGGACCTCTGGTATGCTTCATCAACAATCATGTTGTTATCAACTTTGTCAACCTCATCGATATTCAGGTTTGCAATGCCCTCCAGGGCTAGTGTGGTTGCATCATCTCTGTTTTCATTGTTGGCAGCGGCGGCAGCAGCAATCTGTCCAGCTGAGTTCCTTCTAGGCCCAAACTGACCTGGTTGAAGTCCTATATCAACGATATTGGCCTTCTCAAATAGCTCAGCCTCTTTACTGATCATTAATGGGCACCTCAACAGGGTTGGTAACCGGTCAAAGTTGATCTGTTTGAAGGAGCACCCTTGTTGTTGATCACCCGGACACCATTAAAATAACATTCTCTATATACCTAAACTAAAAATACAACTGTCTCTTCTCATATCAATAAGAAAAGAGGTGAATGACACCAGTATATGTGATGTGACATTCCAACGTAATCTGGTACAGAGTTACACAGTGATATTAATAGTGTAAAAGTACAATCACAATGACTCAATACATCTACTTCTGTGAAAACCATACACACTCTCTTTCTCTCTTTCTCTCTCTCTTTCTGCTGAGATTACGCACAATTTTCTTCTGAATAGCCACCTACAGTCAGAGAGTTCAAATAATATACCTGGCCACCAATATTGTCCTTTAAGTGTTACTTTGGTAGATATCACTTTGTTACATTACAAAGAAGAACAGATACACCAAATTAGGATTATTTCCCGTTACAGTCAAAAACTTCCCGCGTTGAATGTCAATAAAATGTCAAAAAAATTCAATTGAGATAAAAAAGAAAGAGAGAGTACTTGCCAAACGACGCGGAGATAGAACAGATGGCTGAAGTCGCTGCCCTTAAGACACTGGATACAGTTGTGGGTTTATCGTGAGTAGTAACTATTTTGTCTCCTTCGTTGGGCCTATTAATGCGTAGCGATGATTAACAACTCTAATAAGTGTCAAGGTCACCAACACATTTGACACAGAGTACACTGGAACCATATACTCTTACACCTCGGAACTGCTTGTCATCCAAATTCCTACTAGTCAAGCTGAAAATGGCAAATTATACAACTATAGGTTTTTGAAAACTGCCTACATTAAGAACCTCGACATTCTTCACAAGAAGATTGATGAATCCAAGGTGGCACCTATATTCAATATTGACCCTGCGCAAATCTCCAAGATAATTGAAAGAAACACAAGAACCCTGCAGACTTTGAAGGAAACACGAAATAGTAATGTCTCCTCTGAAGCACAATTAGTTTTCAACGCTGTCCATAAAACTATTCCAAACGTAAGATGGAAGGGAAACACAATCGTGGTTTTGGATGAAGTTGTGATAGAAAACCCATACACTGTAAGTTCAGTGAAAAAGATTCAGTCAGATCATGATGAACCTGGTGCCATTAACTTGGTTAAGAAGATTGTGGATGGTGTCTGGTCAAAAATAGAGAATTCAAACAAGGGTGGGTGACGTCACACCAGAGTGTGTTTCTACAATAGAACTTGGAAAGCTGTTTCTAGAAGTGTAACTCAATTTCATTGAATAATCTATAACCTTTCTTTCCTGTGCCTTTCAATCCGTCAAACTCTTCCCAGGTGTACTTACCAATGTTGTTTTGAGAGAACTTTTGTTCAAAAAAGAGATTGAACCATAAATAGACAGTAGTAACTCTTAGTCCCAAAAAGTTGTCTTGTGTCAAAGATATTCTGATATCAGTGTATCTGTGAGAATTTGGGATTAATGTTTCAATGACTCCCTTCTCAACATCTTGAGAGTACTGTCTCATCAAAACAGGGTCAATGGTCCTCTCTTCTGAGTCGTACCCACCAACACAAAGTTCAACATGGCTATCCTTCGCCTTGTATTTAGCACCTATCAACCTGATCTTTATGTTTGGAATGGAGACAGTTTGATAAATCCGACCAGTCTCACAGTAGAGGGACATATAAACACTGTACTTCATCTGGGACTTTATTGAGATTCCTTCACCAAACCCCCAAGCCATTCGGTTATCAGTAAACATATTTTCCGCATCAAGTCTGGAATAACCCTCCTTGTACATTAGGTAAGTGGCTGCAATCAATCCAGAGCGGCCTTTCCCCATACGACAATGCACCACCGCCACATTCTCAGGTTTCAGGTCAATAAAGTCACCAATTTCTTGCAAGACACGAACAAGATATGTAAATGGTGGTCCCTCGTGGTCTTTCCAAGGTAGATTGAGGAATTTTCCTTCAAGCTGAGGGTCCATGTGGTCATACTCATTTGAGTGCTGAGTTCGTAAACTGAAAATCATCCAGTTGTCGCCATGAGTCAAGTTGAGGTAGCGGACCAAGTCTTGGATATTGTTTCTGTAGAATATTCTAGGGAAGCAAGAGGTAGGGAAAGAGCAGCACAGGTACTGGTTTGTGATGTAGGACAAATCAAGAGAGATGTCTATGTGTGTCGTATCCAAAGACTGGGTGGCGAACGACACGCGTCTCTTCAACCAATCTGTTACAAAGAACATGCTGGCAATTAATCACATTACAAGCTCAAAAAGTCTTGGAAGGAGAAAGAACTTGGCTGAACATCGTTGAAACATAGATTGTCTCATTCATTCGTATTTGTGGTTTTGTGGTAAATACCACTCCTCACACCTTCTTTTGGATTGCCTGGTCCTTATGTTATATAAGTCCGGGTAACTATCGGTTTTCAATTTTTTTTTTTTGTCGACAACTTTTCACAAAAACTAAAAGCAATTAGAAAAGATTCAAAAGGTAACAGCCGCCACAATCAAAAACACAACAATAGCACAATGGTCAAGCTAACTCAGATCGAGGACGAGCAAGAAGCCACCTTTCAGGAACAACAGGCCAACACCTCTACTAATGCACCAGTTGTTGATGAGGACTTTGAAGAAGAATCAGACTCTGACTCTGATGATGAGGATGACTTTGACGATGATGAAACCATCTATGAGAGAATCGTTGCCTTGAGAGACATTGTTCCGCCAAAGCAGAGATCCCAGATCAGTAGTATTATCAGCGGTACATACAACACCATCTACTCTGGTGTCTCCAAGGCTGGTAACTTGACCTGGTATTTGACTACCTCCGCCCTTTTGCTAGGTGTTCCACTGTCCCTTTCCATCCTTGCTGAGCAGCAGCTGATGGAGCTGGAGAAGGAATTCAAGCTGCAACAGGGCTCTGGTGATATCTTGGCTTCCCCTGTTGAGGGTGCTGCGGCTCCAACTACTGTTGCTGCTTAATTTCCTACTACTGCAAGGAATGGGATGAAACGGGTGAGGACACATGTATATAACTGTTACAATTACACATGATGAATCTGTGTTTGGAATATGATTTAACGTATGTATTATGTTCTTTTTTTTCTTTTGGTTTTTAAATAATATCTAGGTCTTTTTATTCTAATCTTTTTTTGGGTGCTTGATGCTCAATGTATAAATATCCAGGTGGGTTGTGATCTCATAGATAATCTCCACAATAAACATGGCGTAAAGGCCCAAACTCAAACCAAAACCACTCCAGATCAAGTCACCGGTAATTGAATCTGGGCTGTAGTCCAATGCCACTAAAAGAGTGTACACACAGAACTGGACCAAAGGAATGTACGTTGCTGGTGTGGAGTTTGGAAATTCCTGCTTTGTTAAATGACCAACAATGATTCTGCCAACGCTGAAAGCAATTGACAAACCAATCATCAAAACAAAAGGAAGTAGGTACTTCTCAACTATAATGGGGTTGATTAATAGCCAGGCAAATATTGTAGCATAATAACCAAAGAATGGAATCAGCCCCTTATAAGCTTGAAAAGACTTCGTGGTGTCCTTGTAGAAATTATCAACATTTCTTCTAGCATTATCAATGTTGAAGCACAGACCAACTGCACTAAACGCTGAAAATAAATGGTAAAATGTGACTCCAAAGCTCTCATCAAGATAAACAAGAGATAGATCAACTTGAGTCAATTCCCTTTTCCAAATCCCAGGGCCGAATATCCCGGTTATAATACATATCAAAACAATTGAAAGAATTCCTTCAACTGGACCCGAGAACTCAGATAAGAACAACTTATGTGTATGGTACTCTTCCCAGGTACTCATATAAAAGTTGGCCAGTGTGGCAAATTGAGAAATAATCAATAGCCAGCTGTACCCAAACCCAGCAACAGATGAGAATATGATGACTGACAGCGTTGTATTCACAGCATCAACACAATGATCGAATAGTTCACCCAATGGGCCTGATTGCCCTGTACGACGAGCATGGATACCATCACAAGCGTCAAAAGTCTGATACATGAAGATTCCGAAAGCATAACTGAAGTATGCCCACCGAGGTTGATCACCGATCAGGAATGGGTCATAGTAAAAAACAGTTAGCAGGTTAATTAGAATGAACCCTAGTCCTGACAGAGTGACCACGTTGGGAGCCATCCATAGTGGGAAAACGTGCACAAACTTCTGCCAAAACGGTTTGAGAACGTATTTGGTGACAAGAGATCTGTCCTCACTCTGGTATTTGTACTCTCCAAGCCTACAAAGGTTGGCATGTGGAATAAAGAATCCCATTTCGAGGGGGAGATCGTAAATACACTGGTATCCGTAGTTGTTAATATTATTGATTTATTTTTCTTCTTTTACCCGACCTGTGATGAGTTAGACATTTGTTGTCCGTACCGATATTATAATTCCTACTACAACACTGCTTCATTGTTTGTTTTTTTGTTTATTTGCAAGTGGCCAACATCTTAGAGATAACAGAGAGAAGCTGGTCATTTTCACATGCAGCAGCAACTCTTTCCTTGTCGTTCAATTGCTTATTGACTTGATTTTCACTTTGATGGCTACCCTCTTTCAGTAAAATAGTCTTTCTGAACCTTGGTGGGAGACATCTGTCTAATCTGACCCTGATTCCGAGACCAATGAGAGTTGCCAGTGAACAATGGGTAATTGTAGGAGTTATTCTAACCACCACCTCAACTATTTCGTCCTTATTCCCAGAGTCTATCACTTTGATATCTGGAAGATTTACCACCGCCAGCTGACCAAGTGTCAGAGGGTGTTCTGGGTCTGATATGTGCGCTATGAGGTCAAAAATTTCCTGTGAATCAATATGATCCTCGTCATCATCATCGTCATCATCCTCCACAAGACATGGGGTACTGATAACAGGAGATGAAACTGCTGTATTCTTGGTACTGATAACAAGGTTGAGTAGGTCATCAAGTTTGTGATTTAAAGATTTCTCAGTAAGCTTCAGCTCATTATCATCGGATCTTGTAGGTAGTGAAGTTTCATCGATAATGGTTGGATTAGCGTTGATTGGTTCCGACATGATAATGCTAGATCAAATGATTGATTGGTGTAATGTCCTGATTAGTATGTTTTACCATTTTTATATTTATCAGCCGCTATACAATTTTCTCGAAAAATATAAACTAAAGCAAAAATGCCTAAAATGGAATTATTCCTATAATAGGAATCGCTGGAGTCATCAACAAACAAACAAACAACCAATCAATCAATCAATCAAGCCGTCAATAACAAACAACCAAGCCTGTAATGACCTCTAAAAGGACTGTTTTGGTTGGTTTGGGTGGTGCATCATCTAGTGGGAAGACCACAATAGCTAAGATCCTACACTCAGTTACAGAGAACTCGCTATTATTACATCAAGACGACTTTTACAAGGCTGACCATGAGATTCCAATACACAAGGCTAGTGGCTTTGAGAATTGGGATTCACCAGATGCAATCAACTTCGATGCTTTTATCACAGAGCTCAAATATATACAAGAGCACGGTGACTTTTCACCAGCTTCAAAAGCGTTTGAGAACAGATACAACAGTGACACAAAGGACCAGAACGTTGGGATCGTACCTTTAGAACTAATTCTAGAACTTCGTTCTGAAATCAACACTCTAGTGAACTCGAAGAACATAACAGTTGTATTTATTGATGGCTTCCTTTTACACCATGATCCTGAAATCATTAAACTGTTTGATGTGAACTTTTTTCTCCTGGCATCATATGAGACTCTACGCGCCAGAAGGTTGAAAAGAAACGGATATCAGGCACAAGAGTCCTTTTGGGTTGACCCTCCTGAATTTTTTGATCAAATTGTCTATCCGTGTTATTCCCAGGCGCATAGTTACTTGTTTGTTGACGGTGATGTGGAGAAGTCATTGAATCCAACCAAAGCAGAGGAATTGAAAATCAACTCCTTCAAGAACAACGAAGGAACACCACTCGTTGATGTTCTGAAACAATGTACATTGACATTGGCATTGTTTTTGGCGGAACTGAACCCCAGCGGCTGATGTTTTGTTTACATTTCGAGTCCAAAAACCACAACAAACACACAAATTTCTGGGAACTTTAAAGATGGGTGGGAATCCCTTTTGTGGATTCTTCCATTTTGTCTTTTCCTTGTTCTTCAAAACACAAACCACAAAGTCAACTATCTGCAATCACCTACTTCTGTTGGTATAACTGCTCTCATTACCTTGAAATTCAGTTCATCATCATCAGGGCCTTTCCTAAGTGACAAGCGGCTACCATTGACCACTTTTTTTTGACATTACGCGCTGAATCTTGGAACTCTGCTCCAAGTTCGTACACTGTTACGACACTTAATATATGGCGGTCCTGTTAAGAGGTTATTGATTTTTATTTCATTGCCAGGGTAACATATAATGGAAGATCACAGAACTTTTACCGCTGATCACTCTTTGGTGGAGTGCGCAACTGGACTGGCCACTGTATTGAATACCGCTCAGGCCTCTGTTGGGAAAACTAAACTAGCGCCAAGGTCAAGTCTTCAATTCAAGGTCGGTCCACAATTCATTCCCACAATCAGCAATTATACCATTCACAATATGATTGGGAAGCAGTTGGCCCCAACTATCACACCAAGAATTGACAGAGGTTTTGAAAGGATTGGTGGTGAGTGGGTTGGATACAAGAGAAATTATTTCACGTTGGTTTGTTCGTTTCGATTCACCAACCACAGCTTTACTGAGTTCTTGAGTGACTCCTTCTATGTGGAGAACCCACTGACTCGACAACGCACTGTTATCAAATATTTTGGGTTGAGGTTGGTATCTAGGTGCGCTGAAGATGGCACAGATGTGAGTTTGGTGCAACATACTGCTAAGAGAGATCGTGGTCCTCAGTTCTCACCACCAATCTATCCTGCTGTCCCCAGCGAGTTGCCTCACCACGATGTTATTAGAACATCAGCGAATGTCAGAAACATCAGTAAGATTGCAAAACTTGACCAAGTGTTTTATTTTGAACGCAATGAACAAAACCGCGATGGTGCGTCTTTCAAAACACCTGGTTTGAGATACTACCCAGATGATAAAATTGCAAAAGTTGCCCGATATGAGAGAATACAATTCTCATCGTCCATCAACTATAAGAAGCCCTCAGCAAGCAACAAGAGGTTTAAGTTATGTGTTGAGTTGGTTGGGTTTACCGCCAAGAATGACTTCATCACACTTGCTTACACTGAAACTCCACCGTTGATAGTGAGAGGGAGGTCCCCCTCGAATTATAATCTGGAAGCGGTTGATCTTTTGAACATTTCAAACACATCATGCAATCTGCTAGATATTGATTTTGAAAATTTGCCTCTTCCTGATCCTGTGAAAAGCGCCGAAGGCTCTAAGGTTCCAAAGGCCAAAACTAAAGGTTGCAAATTGGTCAAGTCGAAGTCTCTGAAGATGTCCAAGTCACAGAAAGTGCATGTCAAAAGAGAGAATCAAAAAAACTTCAAACAGGAAACATCTGATATCCCGGTCAAGAATGATATTTCCAAGATCATTGATGAGGTCCCTAAGGAGGGAGATGTTTCTATGAAGTTTGACATTCCTGATTTCTTGGAAAAGTCTTTGGATGATATAGATACTTATGCAATATTGTTGAATGCTAATCGTGATCTTGATCAAATGGCTGAAACCAATTCAGTACCAATTTGGGAAACTTCCTCTCCTATGAATCTCAATCCTGGTAAGCCAAAGAAGGAGAAAAGACCTAAGGACCTCTTGCATGAGAAACTCAAAAGAAAGCCACTCTCTAAACCGAAAAGCGTTTCTGAAACCAACAGACTGAAGACTCTGATCAACAAAGGTTGCAATGAGAAGAAGAAAATTGCCTTATCCAAGATCAAAGAGAAGATGATGACAAAGGAAGAAAACCGTGATCTTAAAGTGGAGTTTCCAGAACCCGCTGACTTTCAGTTGGAGAACTTCGACTTCAATAGCTCTATAGGGGACATTGAGCTGGGTGAATCAAAAGCCAAGCAACGCCTCCAATACTTTGTCAAACGAGAGACCCTTCCCCCATTGGAGTGTGATGACAACCAAAATCTAGAGTTGTTGTTATTGAAGTCTAGAACTGAGCAGCTCCGCCAAGATCAGGAAACTGGTATGGTGGATTACTTCTCAAACTTGCAGTCTAACCCGTCCGATATGTTGGCAGATAGCTTTGAAGATGGTCCAAGTTTTATTGTTTACTAGCCTATATTATTTTTTAAAATTTCTACATTACAAAATACCCATTTAAAAAGATTTGATTGTTCAGAAGTATCGGTCAATCGATCACGTAAGAGGGTACTTGCAGCTCACTGTTCGCTTTGGTATTCCTTGATCTGATCGCGATTTGAGTCGGAAATAAGGTGATTCTCAGAAAGTATGGTCGGATCTCATCTCATCGCTTATATAAATTTTTTTTCCTGTTAAGAATAGTTGTGTGAGGTGTTCACTTCAACAATGTCAGACATACCACCACCAGCGAGTGAAGAGCTCGAGACGAGTATAACCCTTCAAACGAACGAATTATTAAAGGTAGATGTGTCACCAGTGGAGGAAACAGAAGAAACAAGATCACTTCGAATTCTTGAGCCACTGATTCAACAAGATGGCACAATGGACCAAACTGTCTATGAAGACTGTCATGAAGACCAGTCCAAGACAGAGTCCGGGTCTGCTGTTAGCATTGATCAACTCCAGCCAATATTGCCTGAAAGTTTGACTGTTGATGTTCCCTCTGAGAAGGACAATGTGAAGTTGGATGAATCCGAACAAACTAACGATACACTCACTGAAAAGATAGATGATGAACCCTCAACTGCAGATGCTTCAGGGATGGATTTTCTGGATAATATTCTTGAACAAGCAGCAGAAGTGAAGCTTAAGAATGCTGAGTCGAATCAGGATGTTTCTGAAGACAGTGATGAAGAGGACTCGAGTAGTGATAGTGACAGCTCCTCCTCCAGTGACGATGATGATGACGATAATAATAACAATGACGACGACTTTGTTGATGCTTTGGAAGAGGAAGAGGATATGGGACCCAACGAACCTATCAAGTCCAAGAATGAAGCCGAAGAACAAGCAGATGAGCTTCCTGGAGATTTCACTATCGCCGAGAATGATCCAGTCGAGCACATTGGTGAGATCATCTCTATCGTGGAGAAGAACATTGTCATTAAGGGGAACTTATCTGGAGAGTTCCGGTTCTTGAAAGAGGGATCAGTGCTCTGTTTGGAGGATAGGACTCCATTGGGTCTGTTGCATGAAGTGTTTGGACCAGTGTCCTTCCCGCTCTACAGAGTCAAGTTCAACAAAACCGATGAGATGGAGAAGTTCAAGGATAAAAAAGGTTCCAAGGTGTTCTACGTGGTTCCCAAGTCTTCATTCGTCTACACAGACACAATCAAGGCCATCAGGGGTACTGATGCAAGTAATTGGCACGATGAGGAACTTCCAGAGGAGGAACAGGAGTTTTCTGATGATGAGAAGGAGAGAGAGTATAAACAATCCAAAAAGAAGAGAAAGAATAAGAAGACAAATGATGATGGCGAAGGGAACAATAAGAGGCAACAAAGAGGTCAGAATAGCAAATGGCAGACTAGACAGTACAACGACCCAACACCAGTGCCATCACACCTCCCGGTGCAAAGTATTGGATATCAGTCGAGATCACAAAGAGAACAACAACAACAACACCAACCAGTGCCATACAATCAACACATGGTACATCAATACACACATCCATCGGTATTTAGAGCACCTCCGGGAATGATACCACATGTGTCACCATCAATGTCATCAATGCCAATGCCAATGCCACCAATGCCATCTTTCCCAGCCAACATGAGTCAAGAGCAAATGGTTCAAGTACAGCATCAATTCCTGCAGATGCAACAGATGATGATGCAGCAGTTCCTTCAGCAACAGCAAGGAAGCGGAGAAAATGCGCCACAGGGACCTCCAAGGCAATAAACGCATAGACAACTCTTAAGCACAAGTGTGCAAAATGATTACAAGTACAAATTCTATTCTTCTCTCTACAAACAAACAAACAAGGGCCTTTTGAAGGCAGACTGGCTGGATTATAAGTAACCTAGTTCAAATAGCCCTTACATCCATCAGCTCCACACAAGCACCGAACTCGTTCATCATCATTTGTCTCTCTTTCAAACTTGTAGTCATAAGTGAGCTCTTCGTTAGCAGCAATGTCTCTTAATGCATAAATGACGATTCTCTTCACACCTTCAACTTTGATGATCTTGGCTGTGCAACTGGGAACACAACAATGGTTGATGAACCTGGCAATGCTACCCTTCTTTGTCGCGTCAATCACAGTATTCTCATCAACTCTGAACAGGTAACTGGAACCAATTCCAGATTTCAGATAAGCCTTCTCTCGAAACTCAGCCACTTGTTGTCTGATTCGCTCACCAACATACTCAATAATCATCTCACGTTCCGTAATTGGCTCCAATGCATACAGGCCCCAGTTATGAATGGCAGATCTTGCGAAAGATACGGGTTTCCGTCTCTTGTTCAACTGGTTCATCGACAAAATGTCATTGTCCGCGCTGAAATTACTCACCTCGTAGGCAAATCTTCTATTGTTAGAACGGTTGGTACGTGAAGATTGCACCTTGGACGTATCATTCTCATCGTCAACTTGGATAGTACTTAGCGGGTCATGGACCTTCTTTCGATGTGGGAGATACTCCACCTTGACGGAGTCAAGAATCTTGCTGTACCCTTGAGACTTGTGAGAACCAGTGGAGTTTCGAAGCATGTTGGAGACAGACAGGACATCTTTAGAATTTTCAGCATAACACTCAATCAGCTTCTTTTGCTTCCAAGCCCAATAGTCCAAGTCGATCATGATTGGAGTCTGAACGACTTCATTCTTGTAGAGCTCTTTCAAAAGGACAAGATCCTCATCATCCTTCACCAATACTTGCAAATCGTTTAGATTCATGGCAGATCCAAGAAGCATCTCTTCATAAACAGGGATGGGCAACCTGGTTTTTGTAGGTTTGTGCAAGCTGTCAAAGGAAGATAAGTCCAGAGCGGCATCCTCCTCTGTCTTGACCTCATTAATCTCATCAACATCAACATCTTCCATGTCCTCATCCTTCGTCTTAATTTTGTTTTTTGGGGCATCGATCTCCATCTTCTCATCCTCTGGTGTGGTTGGTGTTGACTCCTTGGTGAGTTGGTCTTCATCCTCATCTTCATCCTCAGATGATGAGGAGAACAGAACGTGATCCATCTGTTTCATTATGCTGGCAACCTTCTTGGCCTTCTTTTTCGGTGGCTCCGATAGAAGCTCGTTATGTGAATCATCTTCGGGCTGTGGGGTGGAGATACTGTTCTCTCTCGTGTCTGTATTCTCAGTTATGGTATCATCATCAAAATTCAATGAATAACTCAATGGCAGATTTTTCTTCTTGTTCTTTTCCATAATCTTCTTATGCTTTGGGCTAATAATAGTTGTCAATTCAGCCTTAACTGATACTTCCTTCTTTCTAAACCTAGGCAACTTTGGTAAGTGTTTTTTCAGAGAAAACACATCAATGGTACCAGTTTCGGGCACAGGCAACTCACGCTTCACCTCAGTCACATCACCATTAATAGACATACGCTTCTCTTCTGTCTTCGCTTTCTGTTTTGCGTCAACTTCTGCCTTTAGGTCAGGGAAATTGTCGAGGTTAAGGAATTCCAACACTGCAGGGCCAATTACCTTCGTTCTAATATCCTTCTGCAATGCATCTTCAAACTCCTTGGATAGAAGTGATGTGGCCTCTTGTAAGACATCCCTCTTTTGGTTAGAGTAATGATCATCCTCCTCCGTAGGACTGTAACTCTCGGGCAACTGCAGCTCCATAAACAGATTGACTTTGTACACCTTCATACCATTCGACATCTGGAAGCACCGCTTGGCCTCCTTGGGGCTGTTGAACACGACAAACATTCCTGTTGGATGTTCAAGCACACGAGTCCAGTCGTATGTCTCCAATGCACGCTTGATATCATTGCGGTCCAGTTGGCGACGTACGTATTTGGATGGAAGGAAGATGAAGGAACGACCCTTGACGAATTTGTCAAGGTCACTCGGAACGGTAATACGTTGCTTCACTGGGTCTTCCATCGCTGTGTGGACAATATTGGGCATAGGCAGTGCTGCTGGTGTCGCGATAGATTGTGAGGAAGAAGGGATGGTGGTGGATCCAGCAGCGGATGGGGGGTTTCTTATAGGAGGAGGCAGTGGGCCCTTGAATCTTGCCGATGATAGGTGTGGATCGTTCTCCATTGATGCTGGGATTCTGACTGGGAGGTTCAACTGTTGTTTTCTGGAAATTGCATTTAAGACAGCCTTTGGTGCCTGTGGCATCGATGCCTTCTTCTCTTCAAGCTCATTCATTTTTTGCTTCAGCCTCATCTCCTTGTAGATTTTATTCTTGATATCCTCCAGGGTTCGTCCGTCCTCCTTGTTCAAATAGATTCTAATGGACTTACCTTTTACGGTGGTTCTGTCCAATTCTTCCACTGCTCTCCTGGCAACCTTATTGGCTTTATCTGGGGTACCGTCAAACTTCACTCTTACCACACCCCAGGGCGTGCCAGTGTGGGGGTCAAGGATGTCCTCCACTTCAACAACAGGGCCAATAACCTTGAGTTGGTTCTTCAAGTATACGTCAGCGACAACAGCTCCGAGACCAGTGATAATAACCTCGGAAGTGGGTGGGGTTCCAACACTGTACTTGTCCCAAGTGAACTTGGTGCAGGGCAGCTTATCGATTGGTATCAGCTTCTTCCTCATCTTCTTCATGCTTTTACAGGACTCTTTGAATCCGTATCTTTGTCTAGGATCGTTGGTCTTACCTATCGTGTGCATGTCAATCTTCTTGTATGCGGCTGGTTGTTTGGTCTTCTCCTTAACAAGATCAGGGTCAAACACAATCTTGCACCACGGTTTATTCAGGAGCGATTTGGACTCATCAAAGACAAAATCCCCATTCAGGTCAAGATGGTGTTGCTGGTTTGCAAACTGTGCATCGTACGAGTTGTCCCACTTGACGACAACAGGATCTGGCATATCGTCTGGTGGTAGTAGCCGCCGTGTCTCGTGCTCATCAGGGAACATAGCAGGGTATCTAGAGTTATCACCGTACGCAGATACGTGTCCTAGCGGCGGCGGTGGCGGCAGTGGCAGTCTGTTCCATCGACTGCCGCCTTGTTCGCGTCCCCTTTGTGGGAAGCGCTCCTTCTGGAACCGCCCCCCTCGCGGTGGTCTATGATGATGATAAAAGTCATCAAAGCGTTCTGCCGCTGGGCTGTCCGATGGCTCCCTTTCCGGGAAGAAGATATTCAACGAGTTCCTCTGCTTGCGATGTGACATTCAGACAACAAACACTCAGACTCACACACTCACGCGCAGACTCGCAGACTCACTTCTAAAGTAAATACAAATACCAATATAAAAATGAGCGGCTCCTTTGTTTTTGTTTTTGTTTTTGTGTTTTGATTCAGTGAGAAGTGAAAGATTATAAAATAATTTTTGATTACTGATGTGTGGGTGTTGGTTGAGATACTACTGGCCAAAGCCTTGCCAAAGCAAGCAGTTTAAATGTGTGTATAGCTGGTTTCAACTGTGGGTAAGTAGATAAATAAATAAATAAATAAATAAATAAAGAGGAAAAGGATATGTCCAATCACTTGGTTCTAATGTGCTTCAACTTTGTTGGGGAGTGGAAAAAGTTTGAAGAGTAATCCTTCTTCTTGAAACGACGCGCGTTTGGTTCATGCACGGTGTATGACCAGCCATGTCCCTCAGCGAAACGGATTGCGGCTTCCTTATTGTCGAACTTCATCTGGGTGCCCTGCATGTAGTCACTGGAACTCTGGTAGCCAATGAGGTCGTTCTCCCAACGGTTGCCCTTACCGAGAACATCCCAGTCCAGCTTCCAAAAGACGGACCCATTGTTACCACTCTGGGTGGCTGGTTTGGCATCTTTGTAGATACGAACGATACGCTCAGTGATGAGCTCCTGTGGTGCACCACTGATGAGCTCCTTTGCTGTGTCATGAGGGTGTTCATTGATATGAATGACGGCCGGTTTGTGGCGCTGAGAAAGCGAAGCGGAGGTGGCCAGTGTACGGTACAGCGGCGATGGTGCCTTGACAAAGAGCTGGCGACAAGATGTGAGCATTTTTGAGAGACCTTCACGTTGTTTGTTTGATTGATTTTGGTGGAAGAGAGTTTTGTTTGTGGTTTGTGTTGTTTTTTTTTTTGGTTGTTCTTTTGTTTTTTTTTTCCTTGTCCGTATGGGGTGGTCGATTGGATTCGATTGGATTGGATTGGATTGATCAGTTTTGCGACCATACATACACACAGGCCTAATGTCCGCACAGATCATTGAACAGTCAATACGAGATGTTCTGCCGACGTTTTCTGAGCCAATCCCACAAGTGTTGAAGAAACTTACGACGACTCTTTACAACTCGTCCAAGTTTAAGATCAATCTCAACCCAACAGAGGAGGTGGCACGCTACCACCTCTCAGCATTCATAGCGGCAGACCGTATGCACAGCAAACTGGAGCTTCCCGAGCCGTCATTGAAGAATCTTCCCATACCTGCAAAACTATCACGCTCGCTGCTCGCCGTCTTTGAGCACAATTTGTACTCAGGCTCTTCCAACACAACAACAACAACAGCAACAGCAACAACAAGCACTACGAGTACTCCACGCAAGAGAGGTAACCCTGATCCTGTACCTGTAACTCCATCCCCTCAGAAGAGAGGCAGGGGAAGACCTCCTGGCTCCAAAACTAAGACTGAGTTCCAAAAGAAGCTTGAAGCCATTGCAGCAGCGGATGGTGATACTACACCACATGCACCATCATCATCATCTCCGGTGAAGAAGAAAAAGAACTTGAAATATGAGCATGAAGAAGAGGATGAAGTAGAAACAGTGCCTTCCGATGTTCTGTTGCATTTATTAACTTCAAGAGAGATCACCTCCCTGTGCAATAAGTTTCAACTGGATTCATCCATTGTCGATAACATTCTCCAGACATTCCAGAAATACTCCACCAAGACTGTCAATGAATGGACTCTTATTTGTGGTTTAGTGCTTAATTGCTACTTTGTGGTCAACCACAAAGTACTTAGTGAGCAAGTTGGGTCTAAAACTACTGTGGTGAAGGCTATGCTGTCTTTGCAGAACGGTGGACTGAGACTGCGAGACATCCAACAGAGCATCGAGTTTGTCAACAGTTTGATCACTTACAATAGATGGTTTAAAACCTTGAAGTTGGAGTATCAGTTCCCCTTTTATGAAAAGGCTGGCCTGGAGAAGTATGGATCCATGATCTCAAAACAGACCCAATTCAGCTCCAAACAGATGCAGGCTCGATACGAAGATTGGGTAGCACACACCATGAGCTACTTTACTGACTGATTATGATTATATATATGTAAATATTCTTTTATGTACACGGCATCATGGTATTTTCGATCTTAATGGTATGGCAACAACTTCTTCAATCTCTTCGTCTGTGCATCATTACTCATTCTCGTGTTATCACCATTGCTCAAAGTACGACGACTCCATCCCGTATTACCGTGGTTTCTGCCAGCCTGCTTTCTCTTGAATGAGTTGGCTGTTTTTCTCCATCTTTTGGCAGCACCCTTGTGCGACTTCATCAGCGTTCTGACAAAAAGGGATGGCTGGAGACTTGATGTGAGTAGTGGGAAAGCAGTTGCTGATGGTACCAGTGGACGGACAATGCTTCTGAAAATACCAATCATCTTTCGATTTGTATGTTTGTTCGTTTATGAGCTGCGTGCGCTCCTAGCTTCCATACTCCGTCGTTGAATTGATTCAAAAAAAAAATGGTATAAAACCTGGTACGGGCAGCAATTTCCACATCACCAAACAAGCACAGCCAGAAGGATCAAAGTTGAACCAACTGGGAAAAGACCTGATCAGCAGTTGAGTATGAGTGCTTGTGAACTATACTACGTGCACCATTTCTTCGGTAAATACCTGGGCGGTGGTGGTGGTGGAATTGGAGCTTGTAAATGGGTTGATCAGCTTTCCGGGTAATATCAAAAGTTTTTTATATATGTGTATTAGAGAAAAAAAATTTTCTTATACATGATATACTGAATTATTCACACTTTAGACTGGAAAGCCAGGATGCCAAAAGCTACACGTACAGCTGATTTCCGTACTCTGGAACGTGAGGACCGCTTCCAGAATCCTCCAAAGGATAAGTCTGCATTCCCGCTGCTTCAGGAGGCGGTGAAACCCCACATTGGATCCTTCAATGCCCTTACAGATGGACCAGGTGGTGGTTTACTAAACCTTGGTGTTAAAGATATTGGCACCAAGACCATATTTGACTCTGCTGAAGACGGGAGATTGGGAAACAAGCTTCAAATCAGGGTTGACTCTGTTCAGCTGGCAAGATCCACCGTCCCATCTACAGACAAGCTCTCGACAGACAGAAAGACATGGCCCTCAGAGTCCAGAGAGAGAATGGTGTCGTACAAGGGGAAACTTCTCTTGAAGGTGGCTTGGAGTGTTAATGGCGAAGATGAGATCACAGAGGTTAGAGACGCTGGCCAAGTGCCTATAATGGTTCAATCCAATCGCTGTCACTTGGAGAATCTATCACCAGAAGCGCTTGTTGCTGCCAGAGAGGAATCAGACGAACTCGGTGGTTATTTCGTTGTGAATGGTATCGAAAAGTTGATCAGAATGCTGATCGTTCAGAGAAGAAATCACCCAATGGCCATTATCCGTCCTTCTTTTGCAAACAGAGGTGCCGCGTACTCCCAATTCGGTATCCAGATCAGATCAGTGCGTCCCGATCAGACCTCCCAGACTAACGTTCTGCATTATTTGAAAGATGGTAATGTCACCTTCAGATTCTCTTGGAGAAAAAATGAGTATTTGGTGCCAGTGGTGATGATTCTAAAGGCCCTTGTCGAGACTAATGACCGTGAAATCTTTGACGGTATTGTTGGCAGTGACACTGAGAATTCTTTCTTGACTGATCGTTTAGAATTGCTGTTGAGATCTTACAAGAGTTACAATTTGCACTCTAACCAGGAGACCTTGGCGTACCTCGGTGACAAGTTTAGAGTTGTCTTTGGTGCCACTCCTGACGTATCTGATGTCGATGTTGGTAAGGAAGTGCTTAAGAGAATTGTGCTCGTACATTTAGAAGAAGACAATAGGGATAAGTTTAGAATGCTTCTCTTTATGATTAGAAAGCTATACACGCTGGTTGCTGGTGACTGCTCCCCAGACAACCCAGATGCCACTCAACATCAAGAAGTTTTGCTTGGTGGTTTCCTATACGGAATGATCATCAAGGAGAAGATTGAGGAATACCTGGCTAATATTCGTCTACAAATTCAATCCGATGTCTCGCGTGGAATTGCTGTGAACTTCAACGACAGAAGGTACATGTCGAGAGTGTTTCAGCGGACTAATGAGAACATTGGTCAAAAACTGCAGTACTTTTTGTCCACAGGTAACTTGGTTTCTCAATCTGGTTTGGATTTACAACAGGTGAGTGGTTACACCGTTGTTGCTGAGAAGATCAACTTCCACCGTTTCATTTCCCATTTCAGAATGGTGCATCGTGGTTCCTTTTTTGCGCAATTGAAGACGACTACGGTTAGAAAGTTGCTTCCTGAGT
The DNA here is from genome assembly GCA_003706665.2 of Barnettozyma hawaiiensis. Taxonomy (NCBI): domain Eukaryota; kingdom Fungi; phylum Ascomycota; class Saccharomycetes; order Phaffomycetales; family Phaffomycetaceae; genus Barnettozyma; species Barnettozyma hawaiiensis. Next base: position 231,294 of record PPLY02000011.1, on the reverse strand, counting down.
CTTGGGGGTTCTTGTGTCCAGTGCATACTCCTGATGGTTCTCCATGTGGTTTGCTGAACCATTTCGCTCACAAGTGTGACATATCCACCTCCTCTTCTGACGTGAGTGGCGTACCAGCTGCTCTGTGTGCACTGGGTGTCTCTCCTCCGCACGTCTTCGCTGCAGGCCCAAATGTGTCATGTGTACAACTGGATGGTAAGATTGTTGGTTGGACCACCCACGAACAGGCCAAGATTGTTGCTCAAACATTGAGATATTGGAAGGTTGAAGGAACGCATAACCTGCCATTGGACTTAGAGGTTGGTTACGTTCCCCCATCCACCAAGGGACAATACCCAGGATTATACTTGTTTGGTGGCCATTCTAGAATGATGAGACCTGTGAGATACCTGCCATTGGACAAGGTGGACATTGTTGGTCCATTTGAACAAGTGTACATGGACATTGCCGTCACGCCACAGGAGATCCAGTCCAACATTCACACTCACGTTGAGTTCACACCAACCAACATTTTATCTATCCTGGCCAACCTGACTCCGTTCTCTGACTTCAACCAATCTCCTAGAAACATGTACCAATGTCAGATGGGTAAGCAGACAATGGGTACACCAGGTGTGGCTCTTGTGCACAGATCTGACAACAAGCTTTACAGACTGCAGAGTGGACAAACGCCTATTGTCAAGGCCAACTTGTATGATGAGTACGGTATGGACAATTTCCCTAACGGTACCAATGCAGTTGTTGCTGTCATTTCGTACACTGGTTACGATATGGATGATGCGATGATTATCAACAAGAATGCAGACGAGCGTGGATTCGGTTACGGAACCGTTTACAAAGTGGAGAAGGTTGACTTGAGCCAGGGAAGACGTCGTGGTGATCCAATCACCCAAAGAATTGGGTTTGGTGGTGACGAGTGGCCACAGGAATGGAGGAAGACTCTGGATGAGGATGGTTTGCCAATGATTGGTGCGCGTGTTGAAGAAGGTGATCCAATCTGTGCGTACTACGATGAGACGCTGGGGAAGACCAAAGTGAAGACCTACCATTCCTCGGAGGGAGCGTATGTTGAAGAAGTCAAGCTGCTCGGTGACGATGCTGGTGAGTCCATTCTCCAGAACTTGACCATTAAGTATCGTGTGACTCGTACCCCAATGATTGGAGACAAGTTTTCGTCTCGTCATGGTCAGAAGGGTGTCTGTTCCAGAAAGTGGCCAACCATTGACATGCCATTCAGTGAGTCTGGTATGCAGCCAGATGTCATTATCAACCCTCATGCCTTCCCATCCCGTATGACCATTGGTATGTTTGTTGAGTCCCTTGCTGGTAAGGCTGGTGCACTACATGGTATCGCACAGGACTCCACGCCATGGATATTCAGTGAAGACGATACCCCAGCTGATTACTTTGGTGAACAATTGAGAAAAGCTGGTTACAACTACCACGGTAACGAACCAATGTACTCTGGTGCTACTGGTGAAGAGTTGAGATGCGATATTTACATTGGTGTGGTGTACTACCAGAGACTGAGACACATGGTTAACGACAAGTTCCAAGTGAGATCAACAGGTCCAGTGAACTCTTTGACGATGCAACCAGTTAAAGGCCGTAAGAGAAATGGTGGTATCCGTGTCGGTGAAATGGAGAGAGATGCCTTGATTGGCCACGGTACTGCCTTCTTGTTGCAGGATCGTTTGCTGAACTCGTCAGATTATGCGCAAACCTCTGTGTGCCGTTCGTGTGGCTCCTTGCTGTCATCGCAGACATCTGTTCCAACAGTTGGGTCCTCTGCCTCTGTTCGCTGCAGAAACTGTTCTACTAAATTGGAACAGACTACCCACTACGTTGAGGATTCCGAAATTTGGGAAGATGGCCAGGGCACTAAGTTTGTAGGTGGTGCTGAAACAACCACCGTGGCCATTCCGTTTGTGTTAAAGTACCTTGACTCTGAACTTTCAGCAATGGGTATACGTCTACGTTACAACGTGGAACCTAAATAACCCATTTTCCTTTTTGCATTTGTACATTAGAGATATATATATATATATATAAGAATAGAATTTAAGTTGATTATATCAAGCTAGCTATCGAGGAAAGAGCGACAAAAGGAACCGATTCAAGCGATTGCTTTAAAGATAATCATGCTGATATATCTCTGCTGACGTAATCTGTATATCCTTGTGAAAAGTTTCTCTCCTAGGCGAGATGAGATGGTTATCGCCACTTTAGCTCCTGAACAACAGGAACTGTGTGCAATAAAATGTTTAGTTTACGAGCTCTGAGCATCTCATCGAGGTGCTTACACACCAGTGCACCTATGTGTGCGAAGAACAGCAGGCTTCAGGTGTTCAAGAGGAAGAAAACTCCATTAAAACCGCAGTCTGATGATGACGATGGCAACAACAGCAAGTTGAATAGAAGGAAGAAGCCGACGGCAGACCAGCGAACAAACAAGACAACTTCACACTTGAAGAAGGAGAAGAAGGAAAGTACACTTCCCGTCCTCACAAGTTTTGAAGACAAAGTTCTTAACAAGAATCAGAACTTGGTCTCCAAAATCACCACATTTGACGAACTCAAAATTAGTCCAACCATTAGAGACCTAGTTATCAAACAGCTGGGACAACAGACAGTGCTGAACTCACAGAACTTTGAGAATTACAAAGATAATGAAGAGCTTGTCATCAAACCGTCCAAGATCCAGACGATCGCAATCCATGAGATGTCCAAGAAGTTGATGGACAAGAATCTCCAGGTATACACGATTGCTGCAGAGACTGGGTCGGGAAAGACGTGGGCGTATCTGACACCAATGCTTGATTTCTTGAAACAGCAAGAGGATTTACCTGACTGGGAAATCACTAAGAAAAGAGCTGGTATCAGAGCAGTGATCCTGCTTCCTACTCAGGAGCTCGTCAATCAAGTGTACTCCAATGTTGAAAACCTCGAATCAGAAATTGGCATAAAGCCATTCAAGTGGAACTCTGAAACCTCCCATAATGACTTTGTTGATGCGTTCCGTAAGCGTATTGACATTCTCATCACCTCCCCTGGGAAGCTGAACAGTATCAAGAGAATCAGAATGCTGGATAATTCACAGCGTGCATTGTCATCCGTCAAGTTTCTTGTTGTTGACGAGGCAGACACGCTGATGGACAGATCTTTTATTGAGGACACGTATGAATGCATGAGCTCCATGTTCAATGTTCAGAGAGTTGTATTGTGTTCTGCCACGATATCCAATCAGCTGAACGCTGCGATTGAGAAGATTTTTCCATCCTTGACTGAACCAAAGCTTTTAATATCGCCAACGCTACACAGATCACCAAAGTCCATCAAGTATCATATTATCAACTCTGAAATCCAGCCATACCAAGGTTCCAAGCTCAAAGCACTTGCTCAGACGTTCTACGCCATTCATTGTGATGGTACCGAGAAGGACTACGAGAAGAGATGTGTTGTGTTTGTGAACAACAAGCAGGATGTCCAGCCACTTGTGGAGAAACTGAAAGCCTCATACAAGTATGATGTTGTTGGGTTGACAGGGGATGATAAACCAGAGGAGAGAAGTTCCAAAATTGCCATCTTTGTGAACCCACCAAGAAGGCTCTCTGAGATTGAAGAGGAGCAAGGAGGACAGGGTGGTAAAGGAGAGGAGTACGAATACGTCAAAAACTCAAACATCAAGCTTCAAAAAAACTTTAACTCGGGAGACGTCTCTAAAGATCCAAGAAAGTTGAAGGTTCTGGTCACGACAGATATCGCTGCTCGTGGATTGAACTTCTTTGCCGTGAGAAACGTTGTGCTGTATGACTCACCAAATACTTCTGTTGATCTCATCCACAGGGTTGGCAGAACTGGCAGAATGAACCAAAGTGGCAGAGTTTTCATTATCACGGACAAGAAAACCAAGCAGTGGGTGAAGACCTTTACCAAGGCACAGAAATGATCTCTTCTCAATGTACATAGATATTTTAAAATTACAATAAATGGAATTCAACCATACATTAATTGATATTTTAAGGCTCCTGGGAGGTCCTTTCGTCATAAACCCACCATTGTACTCTCTCTGGCTTCTTTTGACACTTCAACCACTGATCGTATTCATCTATCAAAACATTACCCGGACTTGATTAGGAAACACAAATAGGCCAAAAAACAGTGGTACAGAAAGTAAACAAACAAACAAACAAACAAACAAACAGATCTTGTTCTTTTTCTTCTTGTTCTTCTGAAATCCAACCCGAACTCCGGTCTCACTACATAACACTCACTGATCGCGTATATATATTGATGGACAGACTAAGCAGCTCCAGGGGAAGACCCAAAGACCGTACTCTTCCTGTGTCAACCACGACCACACAGCGTGCACCGCTCACCAAGATCCATCTCAACAGCAGTACGCGATCCAGACTCTCTACCAAACAGTGCAATGCAACCACTACCAGTGGTGGTGGTGGCACACCATCATATATGGCCCCCACAATCTCAGCGTCGAACAATATTACCTCGCCCAGACGCATTCGGAGACAATCCGGTATCAACAACAAGCCCTCCTCTGTGAACTCACCACTCCCGATTCTTCAGGAGTCAGGTGTACGATTGAGACAGTACACTTTGAATGACTTTGAGATTGGGAGGAAGTTGGGAAAAGGTAAGTTTGGGAAGGTGTATTGTGTGAAGGACAAGAAGACCGGGTTTGTTTGTGCGTTGAAGGTCATGGAGAAGAAGGAGTTGATGGAGTACAAGGTTGAGAAGCAGTTTCGTCGTGAGGTGGAGATCCAGTCCAACTTGAGACACGAGAACACGTTGCGTTTGTACGGCTACTTTCACGATGCGACGAGAGTCTACTTGATCTTGGAGTATGGCATATATGGCGAGTTGTACAAGTTTTTGAAAAGAAAGAAGCGTTTCAACGACATTACTGCCTCGCATTACGTGTACCAAATGGCTGAGGCGTTGGCTTATTTGCACTCCAAACACATTATCCACCGAGACATCAAGCCAGAGAACATTTTGTTGGGATTTGACAACATCATTAAAATCAGTGACTTTGGGTGGAGTGTACATGCCCCTTCGTCCAAAAGATCCACGATGTGTGGCACATTGGACTACTTGCCTCCGGAGATGGTTGAGGCCAAGGACCATGACTCAAAAGTTGACGTTTGGGCATTGGGAATATTGTGCTACGAATTGTTGGTTGGTGCTCCTCCTTTTGAAGAGGAGTTTAGGGACTCGACCTACAGAAGAATCGTCAAGGTTGATTTGAGGATACCAGCCTATGTGAGCAGCGATGCTGCTGATTTGATAAGGTGCTTGCTACAATACAACCCTGACAAGCGGTTCCCCTTGACAGAGGTGAAGAACCATCCCTGGATTGTGAAGAACAAGCCACTGTGGCCACACAGAACTGTCATCAATTAGTACACATTTTTATTGCTGTTGTTGTTTTGGTAATGAAGCTTTCCTTTGACCTTACATATATATGTATGTGTACGTGTATAGTGTGCTTAATGTTGGCTAATTAGGAATTAGGACGCGATGTAGTATTTTTGTGAAAATTCCCTCCGTCTGTATGCGCTTAGGCAGCACCAATCGCAGCTCACCGACCCGACCCGGCTGGGTTGAATATGAAAAGGAGAGATGATCCAACTTTACTTACCACAACAGATAGGTTCGATTAATCGCAATCACTACTCAAATGCGCTCTGTTTCCGACGTCGATTACAGCGTCTACCTTGTCACTGACCCGGTGCTCCTTGCACCTGGCCGCACTCTTGTTGAGCAAGTCACTGCTTCGATCCACGGAGGCGCCACTCTGGTTCAACTGCGTGAGAAAGATGCCAGCACACGCGACTTCATCAAAGTGGCTGAAGACGTCCACGCGGTGACGTCCAAACACGGGGTTCCGTTGATCATTAACGACCGTGTGGATGTGGCTCTAGCTGTTGGTGCCGATGGTGTCCATGTTGGCCAGGACGACATGGATGTGCGTGTTGTCCGCAAGCTGATTGGCACAGACAAGATTCTTGGGCTCAGCATTTCTAATGTTGAAGAGGCCCGTGGTGCCATTGAAGCAGTGGATGTGCTTGACTATGTTGGGATTGGTGCTGTCTTCAACACTGCCACCAAGGCTCTGAAGAAACAGCCTTTGGGTGGTGCCTCAGGTGTCCGTGAAATCATAAAGGTTTTGCATCGTGAAGGAGGCTCCAAGCTGAAAACAGTTGCGATTGGAGGCATTGGTGAGACCAATGCTGCCTCGCTGATGTACACAGCTGGTGTTCCGGGGAAGGCTCTTGATGGAGTGGCTATTGTATCTGCCATCATGAGTAACCCGGACGCTCAGAGTGCCACCAGCAGACTGTCCCAATTGGTGAAAACTGCTCAATTCGTCAGGGACGAGTCTACTGCTCCTCGTCCATGTAACGAGCTAGTCCAGAATGTGCTCTCTATAGGGCCGATGACACACCAAATCACCAACAGCGTTGTCAAGAACTTCAGTGCCAATGTGACCCTCGCTATCGGTGCTTCTCCGATAATGTCCGAGTGTGTTGGTGATTACCCTGCCCTAGCCTCCGTTCCGCATTCATCGTGTCTCATCAACGCCGGTACTGTGGCGTCTCTTGATGACTTGAACATGTATTCGAGAGCTGTCGCCGCGTATAATTCAACGGGTCATCCAGTGGTTTTTGATCCTGTTGCAGCCGGTGCATCGCCGTTCAGACGTCAAGTGACCCGGGCGGTGCTCAAATCCGGCTATTTCTCTGCCATTAAGGGCAATGCAGCAGAGATCTTGACCTTGAGTGGTGTCGACGATGTCGAAATGAAAGGCGTCGATAGCGCTGGTGAATATGACCAGCTGGTGCTAATTGATGCGGCAAAGAAGTTAGCATTGGCTACAAGATCCGTCGTTGTCGTTACTGGTAAGGATGATATCATTGTTGAAGGGTGCCTGACAGGCGAGGCACTCATCCCCGACGACGGTGTTGAACAAAAGGCTGTGGTTGTCAAGGGTGGACATCACCTAATGGGCAAGATCACTGGATCTGGATGTTCTCTGGGGTCTGTAATTGCAGCCTTTATGGGTGCTAATCCACGAGTTCCGTTCGGTGCAGTGGTAACTGCTGTTGCTCTGTACAAGCATGCTGGTGGTGTTGCAGGTAGAAATGCAGAGGCTCAAGGCCCAGGAAGCTTCATGGCAAAGTTCTTGGATCAACTGTATATTAGTACGAACGAGGCCCAAGTGGATGGCTGGGAAGTCAAAGTTGTTGATGTCTAAAGAACCCTACATTGGTAACCTATTGAATAAATAAAAAACATTTAACCCTATAGTAAACACTAAAGCGTGAACACAGTGGTGTTTTTCTTACCAAAGGGATAGACCACGACTGTGGAGGCGAACAGGCCGACAGAAATACCAATGACAATCTGAACCATGGTGATACCAAACCCCAACCCATTCACGTTGGCTGATGGAGGCGTGTCATCATGTGCACTCGTTCTGTTTGTCAACCTATTGGCATTCTCTACACCGGCAAGCAGAGTCTGTTGGGAACCAACACCACCAGGGACCTGCAGAAATATACCTGGCAACATTGCAGACACAGCAATACCTTTCCAGATTCTGGAGTAGAGGTTCCCCAGAACACCAATGACAAACGACGCCAAAGAGGCAGTGAACTCAGTTGAATCGTTGAAGTATTTGGAGGAGAAGTAGGTCACCACATAGCCAACACAAGAGATAAACAGCATGATCGGAAGTTGGAACCATTTAGCCTGGTTAATCAAGGCTAAACCCAAAGTGAATCCAGGAACAAAGATGAATCTATACCATGGACTGATTGGATTCTCACATGACGTTGATGAAGTGGCATTAGGGTCGATCCAGCCGTAAAGAGCTGATCCCAAGGTTAAACCAAACCCCAAAAATAAAGAATAAATGATGGCATAAAACATTCTGACGGCACCAGAAACTAAATTTCTGGATTGTAACTCTAGAGCACCACAAAGAATGATATATCCTGGTAAAATCAACGCTAATGACCCTTGAACAATGGCAGAGAAACAGATCCCTGATTCGCGAATCGAACCAAGTGCTCTCCCAATGAATGACACAACAATAGATGCACTGACTTCAAACACATTTGTGTACAAGTTGGATCTTGGAGAAATGTAGTACTGCAGACCACCAACACATCCACCAATTCCGAATGCAAGAGGAAGGTCGATCCATCCACCACCAAAGGCAAAAGGTGTGACCATCGCTGATGAAAAGGCATAAATCAAAACACACCAAATTGGAGAGAAAATTGGCTTGGAGGCAAGCAACGCATCAATGGCAATACTCGCATCCTCAACACCAATCAAGTCATGAATAACCTTTTTATAGATTCTATGGGCACGGTGCAATTTGTACAAATCCAACCCTTGGACACATCTAACCAACTGGACCTCCGATGTTCTTGTAGTGGCATCACCAAAAGAGATAATCATACAGCCAGGCAAGTAAATGAACTGGGCATCAATCTCCAATACTCTTGCTGTCATGGTCAAATACTCCTCCAATCTGTGTGTTGGTGCACCGTAAAGCATCAATGCCTTGCACAATCTAATAATAAACCGTTGTCTCTGTAATGTTTCTGCAATGTGTACAGTAATCTTTGCTTGTGCTTGCTCTCTTTTCGATCTTTTCAGACCAGCAGCGAGCCTCTTTGGCTTGGCTTTAGCAAAGGATGGTAATGTTGAAGCGTTGGAAAGAACCTTCTTTTTCCCTGAGTAAAGTAACTCGCCAATGTCTCCAAAGCTGGCATTCTTACGGTGTTGCTTTAGTACTTTTTGTTGTCGTTCAAGATTCTTGTCATCAATGGCCACTTTTTTCTTCCCACCGCCAATTTGTTTCAACTTCTTGGTCAAATATTTGCTGTTCTCCTTTTCTGAACCAATGAACTCGTCTCTCTCATAAATTGGTGTATCCATAGGTGAAGTAGCCTCTGAATTAACCAATGTCAATCTTGATCTTGAAGATTCTTGTGGGTTCTGATACAATTTAAGTAAGGATGACAAAACACCACCTCTGACTCGTTCAGGAGGTGCAATGAATGATGTATCACCATCATCAAGGGTCATTTCATAAATATCAGACTCATCACGCAGGTATCTATCAGGGTTTGGAGCTAGAAAACTTCCATTGCGAAAATTTGGAGAGTCTTTCAAAGTTTTTTGATCTTCAGAAGTTGCAGAAGAGTACCTCCTCTCATCTGTTGGGTCTTTATTACGATTGTGATCAGACGATCTACCACCAACATGTGCTTTCAAGATTTCATCAGCTTCTTGGCGAAATGATTCTGGGTTCATAATCTGCATCTCCGTGCCATCTCTGGGATCAATGTTGTCGCCGTTTTGACCCTCTTCATCGTCAAGTTTTGACCTTGTGTCTTTAGTGCCACCTGGAGCCAGGCCTCCGCCTAAAGCCAAAAACTTTGAAAAGAAACCACCATTCTCCTCCTCTCCTTCACGGTTAGATCGGTTGGATACGGTTCTTCGCAAACGGTCTGGTATATCATCCAACTCATCAACCATGGTCATTCTTCTGAGGAAGCCTTTGAAGCCATGGAGCTTGTTTTCCCCGGTCTCCTCCTCTGCTGACTCCCCCTTTTCATTACTAGACGAAGAGTTTGTACGATCATGAAGACTTTTTGGGAACTTTGGATCCACCTCATCAATAACAGAATGGATATCGACATCACTCTCCATGTTTTCAGAGTATTCGTCGGCAGAATTGAAGAGCCCGCTGGAATTCCTTGTGCTGTTCATTTGATCCAACTTTTCTTTGTATTTTTGGTTCACAACTTCTTCGTCATCCTCATCACTATCTTCTGGAAGAACCTCCTCCATGTCATCGTCTTGGATGTGTTCATCCTTCTCTGCCTCCTCTCTATGACGTCTTCTTTCATATATCTTGGACGAGGGCAGGTTGAGCACTGGAAGTGGATCCGCTTCCTTGTTTTGGTCCTGGAAAGAGTCCATTGTTTGGAATTTAGGTAAAACTAGACTAGATGATGATGGTGGTCGGCTGTTTTTCGGATCTTCTCCAGAACTGGAAGTTGTTCCTGCTCCTGCTACTCCTGGAATTGATCCGAAGAAGTCATTCTTGGTTGTTGATGACGAGAGCACTCTCTTATGTAGTTTCTTGTCCCGTGATGTTCCTTTAAGGAAGGCAGGTCTTATGGATGCAGGTTTGGTGAATGTTGATGTAACTTGCTGTTGCTGTTGCTGTTGTTGATACAGTTTTGAAAGGGTTTGAATCGATGATGTAGAGCGGGGCTGGTTTGTTGGCGAAAGGGCTGGTCTTCGTTGCTCATCAAATGAACGTTGCTGTGAAGGTAACCGTTCATATATCGGGTATGCTTCTCGTTCAAATTGTCGCAGGTTAGCTCTTGACTGTGCTTTTGATGCGTCGATTTCATCACCAACAACAACCCCCTGTTTGTCGTCATGGCCTGTTTCTTCCTCTGTTTTGACCATACTATAATACTGTCCCTGGGAATAAGAGTAGCAGAAGAAGAAAGTTGTCGCTCTTTTGTTTAGAGAAGCCGGCTATGTTGATAGACGAGGAGGAAGAAAAGACAGAATGTTATTGTTTGCTTATAAAGTGCTACAAGTAAAGGAACCTTTGTTACAGTTTCAAAGTTTAATGAAAGAAAAAAAACTGTTAAATGACGTAATCTAATGTAAAAAAATTTTATACAAAAATCAATGATGACAGATTCAGGAAACTATAAGCGAAAGGGAGCAACTGTATCTTGATCCATATTGGATTATTAGACGATGTAAGCTTACATGAAGCCACATATTGGAATGTACTTATCACTATGTAAAGTCGGATGATTACGTTAACGTATCTTACCTTATATAGTGTAGTTTCATTTCTGGTGTATAAAAAAAAGAAAAAATACAGGGCACAAGACCAATGTGCATACCCATGCGCTTCTGGTGATGAGGCTAGAAAAGTACAAAAATAGATATTATCGAAGTAGTAATTATTTCATACCATAACGAACTGAGTGTGTAATAACGGCTAACCTGACCCTAATAGCCCTAATAGCTATTGTGACTTCAAACTGGGATGAAGAACAAAAAGAAATAAAAAACGATACAGTTCCCATAGCCTATTTATGGAGATGTGGAAAGGATTAAATAGAAAACTAAGATTGTTGGGCTAAAAAAAAAGCAAGATTCCGACGGGCCGACGGTAAATACCGAAAAAGGTGCAATACAATTAATATTCTGTAGCTAGAAAACAGATGATGGAGAGAAGCTTGATCACGTGAATTATTATTTCCATATCGGGATATATCCGCTGTCAAATCTGGCTGGCATTGTGTGATGTGCATGCTGTTTTGTGTCAGATCAAATATCCAACCCCTGAAATCATAAAAACAAACACACACAACGAAAGGAGAAGGCAGCGAAGAAGGGGGGCAAAAGCAGTGGTGACAGCAACAAGCAAATAATACTACTGGCTTCCCCCACGTACTGTCTTTGACAAACAAAACTATGAGGTCAGTGGGTGATTTGGCTTTGCTCTGTCCTTTTTTTGTTTATTTTTGAATGACGGAAGAGGGCTTTTGTGGAGTTAGTTCAGTTCAGTTCAGTTAAGGGGGGAAAGAGAAGAAAATAAAGCTAAAAACAAAAATAAATAATCAAAAAAAATCACCACAATTCTGAACATTTCCCCAATAGAAATAAAATTCCCCCTTTCTTCCTTCCTTTCCAATTCCTCCACACACAATACTCCTAAGAACGACAGTTCAGCTGCTTGACAAGTCGTTTGAGCGCTTAGTTCCTTTTGTAAATTGTTTACTTGCCAGCCAACAACACCGTCTTGTTGTTGGATCCGTTCGCCTCCCCCGTTGTTCCTTGTTCTGTTCTGGTTTTTTTTGCTGCGCTCAGTTTACCACACAACAGTAGAAGCAGCAGCAAGAGCAGCGGCTAAGCGACAGACTAACCAACTTGGAAGAGGCTCAGCTTCACGCTTCTCACCCCAACTTCTAACAGGCTCTTATGTTCATCACTGACATCCTTTTGAATAGTATTTGCTGCATCCTTTTCCACCTCTTCTTCGTCAGGGCTTACTATTTCAACAAAGTTTGAGGATCCATCCATTGTTCTTGTGTGTGTGTGCGCGTGTGTGTGTTTTTCCTTCTCTCTCCCCAGATGGGCTATTCCATTCCACAGAACTTTCCCAGACTGCATAGAGATCACAAAAGTGTATCTTGCCAGGTCTCACACCTCCATAGTTCACCTAAGAAGATTCCAAAAGTCCCAGCTGACATTGAAACTCCTCCATTTTATATTCCTCTTCAGTCATTCACCTCAAGGTACAGAGCGATCAGCAACTTGGGAAATGGTAGTTTTGGGGAAGTCACTTTAGCAAAGATCAAGGTGGACATCAATGACACCCAGAACTTTAAGGTGTTCAAGAATACCCTTATGGAGAGATGTAATGACTTTGAAGATGAGAATTTTTACAACAAGAAAACTGGATTGGTCGCTATCAAGACGATGACAAAAAGGCTATCTTTGTTGAACGATTATACAAAGATAAAGGAGGTCAGATTCATCCTATCAATTCCAACACATAAGAATTTGGTTCAAATCTATGAGATGTTTATTGACAACAGAGACTTCAAGTTGCACATTGCTATGGAGTGCATGGATCAGAACCTTTATCAATTGATCAAAGCTAGAAACCATAACCGTTTCTCCTATCAGACATTGAAATCCATATTGTCCCAGATATTAAATGGCATTCGCCATATTCACAACTGCGACTACTTCCACAGAGATATCAAGCCTGAGAATATACTTGTCTCTCCATCCAACAGATTCTATGGCCAAGATTATTTAAACTCAGACTCCTTCAAGTATCATGACAGCTTCATTGTTAAAATTGCCGATTATGGACTCGCAAGACACATTGATAACAAGAGACCTTATACATCGTATGTTTCCACAAGATGGTACAGAGCCCCTGAAATTCTCTTGAGAAAAAACTGGTATTCTCGACCAGTTGATATCTGGGCTTTCGGTTCTGTTGCCTGTGAAGTGGCAACATTCAGACCTCTATTTCCAGGTGGAAATGAGTGCGAGCAGACATGGAAGGTTTTAGATCTATTGGGTACACCTGTTTCAAGAAACAGCTTTGAAGACTACTGCCCATCATATGGATACTGGGATGAAGCCCTTCTACTTTCAACCGAATTGGGGTTCACCTTTCCCCAAAAGAGATGTGTTGACATCGCACATATCATTCAAAATCCTCAGTTATCTGCTTTGTGCGATGTCATCAGATCCTGTTTGGCTTGGAATCCAGCTACAAGGGCAGATGTTGACCACATCTGTAAGATGCCCTACTTTAAGGGAACTTGTGTTGACGATTACCCCCCACACAAAAATGCAACAGAACCTATTGCTATCATCAAGAGACCCACTTTTACGAACCAAATCAACAAGTCGGAGAGTTTATTGGGGATCAAGCCAAAGCCTTCCTCAAGAACACCGCTTGTCACCAATAATCCTTCTTTCCTTGAGAATAATGGAGTGAATATGTCCTATAACTCTACCTCATCAACAAATGCTGTTAGTCTTTCCTTCTTGAATGACAGTGCTGCTGCTGCTGCTGCTGCTGCTACTCTCTCCAAGGAACATCATCAGATTGACCAGATGAATGATTTGCAAACAGTCCCTAACCTTACTCAAGAGAGTCTACAGAGCACTAATGATGAGAACTACAACTCCAATAGTCCATTCATCTTTAAGGGTCTGAATTCTGACTTCCACATAGATCACCAGGTGGGTAGTCATCCAGCTCAACCCGGTGTTGTTGATCCTAATCGTTCCATCAATTCACCTTTTAATAAGAACACGCAGAGTTACAACCACAATTCTGCTTTCCAAGACTACACATATCAACCCATGAATGTGGGTCCTTTGGATGAACGCCGGTTGGATACACTCTTGACCCAATCTGAAGATTTTATTGATTGGGAAAGAATTGAGAATACTATAAACGATCAGGGAAATCCAGCAGAAGCAGCGTCCAGCGTTGATTGCATGAAGGGGTTTTCAAACTTGGATCACCTTTTAGATGATGGCAATGACTTCAAGGGATCTTCTGATGACAGAATCATGAAGAATTATGATGAGAATCAAAAAGCGTATGGAAATACTGGTGGAGAAGAGCTTCACACAGATGGAGACAAAAGTTCAAGGTCTGAACAGCTCCCAGCTTCCGAGTTTTCTACTTCTCTTTACTCAAAATTCAATCTACGGAGAATCCCCAAGGACCCCCAGGTCACTGCGAATAATTCGTGCATCGTGGACTACAATAACTCATTTGACACCTACTAATGAATGCATAAACTATATAGAAGGTTCGGCAGTAACCGTTTACTGCATTGCTACCACCAAACGACTGATTGCTAGCTGTCTAACATCAAAGAAAGTTGAAACTTCCGGTAATAATCTTGTAGTACATCTTCAATTCTTGCGGGCTTGTTGATCCAAGCCGTAGCTACGATAAGATCAATTGTTTAATCAATTAGTAGTTGAAATTATAATAAATCCAAGTGCTTACCAATGGAAAGTTGATGCATACAACATGGGATCCCGGTTCACATGTTAATGTGGCTGGTTGAGTTTCTTCTTCATCTTGTAATCTGCAAAAGACAACTTCTTCTTAGCTGGAGGCAGCTCAGCACGATCAGCAACACTGGCAGCTTTCTCAACCTCCGTTGTCAAGACTGTGGTTAGAGGCAAGGGGATAGGTAGATATTCCAATTTCGATTCATACTCATCCATGGCTCTCTTCTTCCTCGTGGCAGGAAGTGGGGGTAATGTCCGGCTCACAGTGAGATACTTGTAGATAAACGGTCTGATTCCAATGTCGTCCTGACTCTGGGATGTCAAAATAGAGACATGTTTAGCCTGGTTAGCAGACGCAAGTATATTTGACGCCTCCCTTTCAAAAAGTCGTGTCTGGATAGGCATGTGCACTGGATCAGTGGTTTGGAACCGTTTGGTGCCAGTCCCATTCTTTCTAGATGTTCTGTGGATGTGTGAACTTGCTCTCTTCACCTTGGCAAGACAACAGTCTGAGCCTGACCCACACGCACATTCGACAAAGGTGAGTATTGATTCGACTGAAAGGATCAGTGATGGCTTGTCTGCATCTGAAGTTTGCTCGAAATTCGCACCCTCCTGAATAGCGCGGATAGAGTGGTTTAGGTCCCAATTCCAACCAAACACAATCTCTTGATTCGCCCTGACTGGTTTCAAGGCATAAACGACAAATTTCAATTCATCGTTAACTTTGACCACCTTGACACTGGCATTTGGATGGCAGCCTCTTCTGATGAATCTGGTAAAATTTCCAGAATTTCTAGCATCAATTACCAACGGTGTCTTGGGAATGGACACAACATATGGCTTCTCAACGCCCCAGATTCTGTAATGATTTCTTGAATCTTGGATATACCTGTCTTTGAAATTGATTTCTCCAAGGTACTCGTGGATGATATCATCAGCAACAAGGTTGGATTCAGAGAATAGACCCATCTTTGAAATGCCATTGAACTTCTTGCTGTTGATTTCAGAGTATGCCTTTACTGTCAATGTAGGTTTCTCGAGCGATTCATACTGCGATTTAGATATCGCTTCGATTGGGTGTTTGCTGGACTGGGCCAACTTCTCACAATACTTGGAAACCACATAATCCTGATAGTCATATGTCTCCAACGGGAAATATTGGGTAAGATATGCTTCCTTGTAATTCAACACCTTAATGTCTGTCTCATCAAGGTTTTTCTGTGGCGGCGGCGTTGGTTTGGGTTTTGAGTTCCCAGACTGTTGGTTGAACTCTTTACTATCACTGGTGTCGGCCGCATCTTTAGTAGCTGGCGTAGTGCTGCTTCCCGGTCTTCCCTTTTTCATCATCGCAAGAATCTCAGTCTGAAGAGCTTGGGCTTTCTTGACATCCAACGTCCTAGGCTGGCACACGCTGCAGTAATAGTCATCAGGGACCTTGTCATCGTCTTCAATGCCCATACAAACACCGTGTTGCCATCTGTGGCAGATGTCGCATTGAATCGTGAAACCGTCATCGTGGTCAAAGGAGCAAATGCATGTGATGATCCCTGAATCCACGTCGACAATGTACCCTTTCGGGGTGGTTTGTTTCCTTTTCGGCTTTCTGCTTCTCTTTGGTGCAGGCTGTGGTGGTTGTTTCATCAACTCTTGATCAAGTTGCTGCTGCTGCTGCTGCTGCCGCGGCTCTGATTCTGGCTCAGTCTGTTTTTCCTCCTTTTCATCTTGTGTTTCTTCACCTACAGTTTCATCATCTGCATCTTTCATCTCTTCATCTGGTGACTGTGGAGCCTCCTCACACTCGTTCTCGTTCCCGTTCTCGTTCTCATTCTCGTCCTCGGTCTCCTCCTTCATGAGTAGTAGGGCATCTGAAGATGCTGCACTAACAGTCTCCACAGGTGGGCTCGAACTCACTTGCAACCCGCCACTAACAGACCTCAGATGTTGATCAATACTGACAGTGGCGGCCTCGTCGTCCTTTTTCGTCGTTGCTGTTGCTGTCGTTGTTGTCGTCATCAGAGGTAATGGTATGCCAGCAGCTGCTGCCAATGCAGCAGCAGCAACAATTGCCTTTTGGTTCTTGTTCTTGCTGTCGCCTTCTGCGCCTCTCTCCCCCGAAGAGTCCGCAAGCGCAGCTATCGCTGGTCCCGGGGATGCCATATTGTTTATTTTTGGAGTAGGAATCCCTGTGCTGGACCCAGATGATTTGTGGGATGAAGTGACATAACTGGTCTGTTGGATAACTGGGACTGGGGAGGGAGGTTTGGAAGCTTGAGGAGGCACTGGAGACGTTCGCAGTACTGGAACGACTGGTGCTGGTAGCATTGGCGGTTGCGCTTGAGCTTGAGCTTGCGATGGCGATGGCGATCGCGGTTGCGGTTGTTCATTCGTGTTGGTAACAGCGGCATTGTGGAACATCAGGAGCACAGAGGCATCCTCCAGCAGCGAGGCTGCACTCGAATCATCAGCTGTAGCCGGTGGCTGTTCCCTGTTTGGCATGTTTTGTCTGTATTTGTTGTTTGTTGTTCGGGTTTGTGTATGTGTTCGTTCTAGTTATCACAATAGTTAAAAAAAACTTGGAACAAGTGCGACAAGGCAAAAAAGAGGAAGGAGCAGGCAGCGAGAAGAAGAAGAGTAAGCAGCAGTACAAAGAGTAAACACCCCTTTTGTTATTTGTGAGATGAATTGTTTAGTGAGCTTATTTTTTTTTTTTGTAAACGAGTTAAACGAACATTTTGTAAACACAAAGGGGAGAAAAAAAATCAATAAACGGGACGCGAAAACCGAGGACAGATTCACCCTCGGAATATCGTTCTCTTTCGTTTTCGGTTTTTTTTTTTTTTTGGCTCTGACAAAGGGCGAAGAGCAAAACACAAAGAAAGAAAAGAGAAAGATCTCAGTAACAAAGGCCAGCTCAGATCCGACCAGAGATAAACTTCAGACACCACTATGGCTCACAGACTGCTCGTCAACGTTGTTTTCACCGGTGCAAAGGTCTTTGGCCGTGCGTTCACCGAGGCGTACCGTCAGGCTGCCTCACAGACGTCCAAACAAACAGCCACTGCTGCTGCCAACAAGGCGGCAGACATCGGTATCACTCTGGACGAGTCAGCAAAAATCCTAGACCTCGATCTCAAGAGCGGCAACATCACACTCGACAAGATTGATGAGAAGTACAACTACCTGTTTGATATCAACTCCAAGGAGAATGCTGGGTCTTTCTACATCCAGTCCAAGGTGTACTGGGCAGCTGAACGTTTGAAGAGTGAGCTAAAGGCCCGTGAAGGACAAACGAAGGAAGAGGCAGCAGATGGGGACGAACCACAACAGCAGCCACCTGTGAGTGGAGAAGGGAAACAACAGTAACTTTGGTGGGCGGTATCCAAGAACAACATTAATTGTCAATCTCTCCCCTCGGTTGGTCCTTGTACATAACATAACATCACACATAAAGATATGTAAGAGACCATGTAGGAGAGACCCAACAATAGATGATCGGTTGGACAACTTTACGTAGCAGTAGACAACAACATAAGGTAGACAACATGAGAGAGAGAAAGAAAGATAGAGTTTCAAAACGGAAGAACGCTACAAAGACCTCAGAACGATAGATGCTGATGGCAAATTTCTACAGCCCGTTAATCTCAAAAGAAAATGAATGTCTGCCGCCGCAGCTGGTCAGATGGTTTAAAGGTTGACTAAACACGCACTATTATACACAAGACCAGAAAGGAGGGGAAAATTGTCGCACCATGAGGGCAGGGATAGCCACGACCGCCAGTGCCTTAAGCACAGACACGTAGCCACCAGTCACACTGCCCCACAGAGCTATCAATCTAAGAAACCGAAACGAAATTTCCACTGTGACCAACCTGTTAAGAAAGTCAGTGGACATTTAGCTGATGCGTGTGAAACTCCAGCGTATCTAATAACGAACACCGGGAGCCACACTAGGTTTCTAAGGAGAAGGGCAACAAGTGCCACATCCTCCCATAGTGTATAATGTTATATATCTTTGAGATAGTATAACCACTACTGATGATGAAGAAAGGGAAAAAACTAAAAGGATTTTCCGTAGAGAAAATTGGGGGACCTGAGGTTCCTTTTATACTTTTTACTGGGAAGAGAAAAAAACATTAAAGCAAAAAAAAAAAATTCGCGAACCTGGAGACCAAAAAGAAAAAATTGTGTAGGGCTCCCAACACTAACACCAGCTCCAGCCAGGAGGGGCATGAATCAATCAGCCATACTTGTAACAATATTTTATTGTTCAGATACATTACAAACCCGTAGTGCTTTTCTTTTTCTTTTCAGAAGCGCACAAAGTCAGCATCTTCGTCTAAATCTGTGTTAAGATCATCCTCATCATCCTCATCATCCATCGATATCTTGGACTGGTCCTCCTCAACCTCCAGCTGTTGAATTCGTGGATCCTCATGCACGCCAGCTGTCTTAGTCAAATCTGGCAATTGGTAATATTCAGGGTTTAAAGTATTGAATGTCAACCGTGCGTCCAGATTGTTCTTTGGGGAATGCGTGAGCTTGCAATTCTTACCTCTTGGACATTCTCGAGTCAATTGGTAATCTGGACACTCAAACAGATGCATAAACTTGCACATCTTCCCTCTGAAACAGTATCCCCCAACGGCAAATGGTCGACATATCAGCTCTAGTTCAGGGTAAACATGTTGGAACTGGCATTGTTCATTCTTGCATGAGTTTGTCAAGAAGAAATGGCAGATTGGAGTATTGAACTCGTTGAACTCGTGGGTGAGTGGACAATCGGATACAGTACAGGATCCTTTAATAAATCTTCTGCAAATGGCAACTTTCAGTTTGTTGTGTGCATGGACACATTGATCTCCTCTAGCACAGGCTCCAGTCTTTTGGAAAAATCTGCACTGCTCTTTCAAATGCACCTTCTGGTTCTCCAAAACTAACGTCCCGTGATTCCTTCTCCCGTAGGAATATCCATTCCACTCAACTGTAGTGGGGAGTGATTCACCTTGTATAGCAGTCAAGGGGAATAGTTTCGCACCATATCTTGAAATAGAGTACAAATCACCGTTGATCAGGCAACGATCACAGAAGTCCAGCTTTACGTTACTCTTGGACATCCTCGTCTCGTCAAGCTTTGCTCTGACCTTCTTCCTGGCCTCCTCCAACGCAGCCTTCTTTTGCTCTTTGGTCATTGAAACCCTTTCAATCTCCTGATCATAGACTGCCTTGTTGATTAACTTGTACCCCTTTGATGACTTGGTGCTGATAAACTCCGAACTAGGATTACTATTATCCACAATCAGTGTGTTGTTCCTCACAGCTCCTCTGTACCCACCACGACTAAGACCCCGTCCAAATCCTCGCCCACGCCCATGGCCCCACCACGGCGGCTGTTGCTGCTGATACTTGTAATTAGCATTCAGCGGCGTACTGGTGTCGCCACCAACCAACTTCTTATCGGTTTTGTAATCGTTGATCGATGCTGTAATTGTTAGTGTGCTGTTCTTGTTTTCCATATCGTTCAAGGAAACATACCTCTGAGTCTTGCTATCCTTCCCAGTAGATCATCACCCATCTCTAACAACTGTACCTGTTTTTGGTGATGGTTTTTATTTGCGAGTGAGGGCTTCTGTCTAGTTTTTTTTTCTCTTTCTCTCCCTGTGTTTGTTTTCCATCAACTTTTGCCAAAGAAGTCCGCTACAGCCACCGCCACAACGACAACGGCATCCATCATGAACAAAGCGCAGTTAGTCAAAGAGCTGTATCAACTGCTACCCATTGATGATGAGTCATTGGGCCAGATGATTGAGAACGCCTTGAAACTTCCGTCCCACAGTGCTATCTTTGAGTACTGGACCGGTCTATTGGGCCAGACACCAGACGCCCTTGACTTCATCACACATTTCACATCTAACTCAGGTTCAGGATCCAATCCCACTAAGGCTAGTAGTGTCAAGGAGAAGTCAAAATCCATAGCTAGAACCTCTGTATCGGTAGCTCCAAAATTGAATAAGAACCCATGGAATACGACGGGGCCGCCATCTCAACAGCCTAAAGTGGCAGCTAGTAACAAGCCACGTCTGAGCAAAAATGTCAATTCCACAGTTTCACAACTTCTGGATAAACCTGTTGCAGTCTCCCAGTCTAAAAAATCACAGAAAGGGGAAAAACAGAGGAAGATCGACAATCTGAAAGATGTGGAAGAGGTGCTGAGACAGTTGGAACTCGAGAATACTGATTCAAACTACGCTGTTTGTAACTGTATGGCCAACGTTCATCCTCTGTTTGAAGCTGCTCCAAACTGTTTGAACTGTGGTAAGATCATTTGTGTGAAGGAAGGATTGAGACCGTGCAGCTTCTGTGGTGCCAGTCTGATAAGTGAGGAAGAGAAGGCTCAACTTATTCAACTGTTCGAATCAGAAAAGAGCCTGTTGGAGAAATCGCAGGTCTCCAAACCTGAGATACTGCAGCAGAAGAAGAAACCTCGCTCAAAAGTTACTATTCAGTATAATGCAGGTGCAGGTAATGACTTTTGGAAGAAACAGGATAAGATCTTTGAAGAGATCAACAAATCAAAGGAGAATGAGCTGAAGGAAAAAATGCAGAAGATCAAAGAGGAAAAAGAACTCCAAGAGCAACATGATGAGATTCAATACTATGAAAACAACTTGTCCTTGGATGCAGATCTTGTCAAGGCCAAAGCAAACCTGGAAAACCTTCTTGTGTTTCAAGCGAACAGTGCAGAAAGAACCAAGATTATTGACAACGCATCTGATTTCGAGCTTCCCACGGGCACGAACCTCAATATATGGTCCAGCAGTGTGGAGAAGGCGCTTCAGTTAAAAAATCAGCAAAGAAGGCTGAGGGATCAGGAGGAAAAGGAGAAGCAGAGATCAGGCAGGGGTAAAAAGGTTATGAATATCACCATAGGTAAAGATGGCAAGGCTGTTCTCACAGAGGCTGCTGTTGAAGAAGATGAAGAGGAGGATCCAAAGGAAGCAGCTGAGCTGAAGGAGTTGGAGAAAGAGATTCAAAGGGTAAAGGATCTTAAGAATGAAGAGGAGTTTAGCACTGTTTGGGATTACAAGAAGGATGCAAACAAGTGGGAGAAACCTCAGTACATTGGTGATGGCGAAAATTCCACTGATACAGAGAATGGAGTACCAGATGGGTTTAAGAAGCTTGAGCGTGTCCACCAGGCAGTTTCGGCTGTTGCTGATGATCTGGATGAACTTGTCACTATTATATAGACATATTAACATATTAACAGAGAATGAAAAACTCTTTCACTTCAACAAGTGCGTTTTCTGGGCAATTGAATCTATATTATTGGTGTGGTGAGGGCATTTAGCACTACCATTTAGCACTAGGCCGCTACATCCTGTGGACGGCCTTTGAGCCCGGAGATTTTCGGTTCCAGAATTTTAGTGTCGTCCCGCCACAAATACCCGGGATAGAAGGGAAAAAAAACACCAATTGTAGTGTTTGTTGTTTGTAGATTGTAGGGGAGGGAAAAAAAAAACTTGGATCAAACAAAGGAGCCACATCACAGCCGAATACTCAAGCAGTGAGCTGTTTGGCAATTCAAGCTCTATCTATTTTAATACCTAGCACATAAGCACAACCATCTTGTTACTCACTATTTTCACTGCTGAGGGTTCTTTCTTCTTCCCAAATTACTACTACTCCATGCACAAATAGCCCTTTTAGGCTCTCACCACTCTTCAAACAAGCCACCGCCGCCGCCCCCAAACCGTTCTATTTTTCACACATACCTTCTGTGGAGCGACTCCTAGTTACCTCCAATACACTCGACGACGGCAATCTGATACTGAAAGGGGTTCAATCGAAAATTGCACTTGCGATTGTCTCCATCGTCCCTCAAACCCCACACAGCTTACTGAAAGGTGAGATAGACCACCAACACAGAACGCAACCAGCATGACGAAGAAACTACCAGCACACGAAAAGGAGAACCGAAAGCCCATCTCAAGAGCTTGTTCCTTTTGTCACGCAAAGCACATCCAGTGTGATCACGCAAGGCCTTGTAAAAACTGTATCAAAAGAGGGTTACAGGACTCCTGCAAGGATGTGGAAAGGAAGAAGGCGAAATACCTGAATGGGGAAGAGAAGGCTTCAAAAAAGAGAGCTTCTGCCAGCGCTGCGCTTCAAGTGGATAAGGAGCCCTCATCAAAGAAGCCTTGTTTGGTGGAGCCATTGGCACCAAAACCAATGGCCAATGCCCCCACTGTTACGGCCAGCCCCACTCATCATCATATTACAACACCAGCGACGGTCAGGCCATCAAGTGTACCACCACTTCCACAAAGTGGATCCTCCTCATTCACGATGCCTGCTGTCACTGATAGTGGCCCATTCATCAACATAACTCATGATCACCTGGATCCAATAGCCCCAGTTGGTGGGGTAGTGGTGTCGCCAGCATCATCACGACAAGGTTCAACTCCCAAAACCATGCCACAAGCGAACAACAGACCAGGAAACATTCACCAACAGATTATCAGTCAAGATTATGAATCGTCACCTGATGCATTTTCCTCCTTATTTGCAAATCAGGAATATGCTCAACTTGCTGATCTTCTAGATAACAATATCGTTCATTCCCCATCACAAAGCTCGGTCCATACTACAACAAACTACTTCAACAATGAATTCCAAACGAGCTTTCAGTCAGAAAACAACACTAGACCTTATATTTCTGTATCTGACAACACCAACAACCCTGTACAGTCTACTGCGGAGGATGAGGCTGTAATTTCTAATTCTCTAATGAATGAGAAACAAGAGCCATTCTACACATCCCCATTGATTTTGAGACACCTGATTCAGCAGCCAGAGGATGTGTACACGACGCGAATCCAGCCCTACAACTACCCCATGGCATACCATGTCCTGCTGAACTACCTCAAGACGCGATTCAAAAAGCAACAACTGATAGAGATTGCGGAGACTATGGCTGAGTATAGACCCAGTTTTATTGCTGCTACAAGATCTCTGGTAGAGATGGACTTGTTGTTTGCAGAGAGATCCTTCCAGAGGTCACTATTGGAGTACGAATCAATGTCATCCTTGTCGTCCAGTCCTACTATTATGTGGAGGCGGTCCGGTGAGATTGTTGCTGTGAGCACTGAGTTCTCATCCTTGACAGCATACACAAAGACCGAGCTCCTCTCAAAGAGAACTTTTATTGTGGAGCTCATGAATGACAGTTCTGCTCTAGACTATTTCAAACTGTTCAGTTCTGTTGCCTTTGGTGATCTGAACGGTGTCATAATCACTGAGTGTACTTTGCTCTCACCTTCTGGTCAGGAGATCAGATGTGCATCCACCTGGACGGTGAAGAGAGATGTCTTTGACATCCCTATGTTAGTGGTAGGGCAATTCCTACCAATCTTGCAGGTCAGATAGAGGATACACATCTATTTATTTATTCATTCACGTTCTGTAAATCAATTCAATCATCTCCCTATTAACAAGCACTTATGATTACATAACCTTAAAAAAATGTGCCAAGTGCCGACCAAGCAGATCTTCGAAATTTCTTTTTTTGGGCCGAAAATTTTTAAAAAAATTTGGCATGTAGAAACATAAAGGCATTCTTCTACACCACAACACAATTCCAAGTAACACACACACACTACTGTCGAATCCAATCAATCATGGCCCAGAAATCTGCTACCGAAAAGGAATCCTTGCCATTCACCGAGCAGCACTATTTTTCCTCGTACGACCACTTTGGTATCCACGAGGAGATGCTTAAGGATCAAGTCCGTACCTTGAGTTACAGACAGGCTATTTTGAAGAACAAGGATCTCTTCAAGGACAAGATTGTGTTAGATGTTGGTTGTGGTACTGGTATTCTATCCCTTTTTGCTGCACAGGCAGGTGCGAAGCACGTTGTTGCGGTTGATATGTCTAACATCATTGAGATGGCCCAGAAAATCTGTGATTTGAACGGTTTCAGTGACAAGGTTACCTTCTTGAGAGGTAAGTTGGAGGATGTGGTGTTGCCATACGACAAGGTCGATATCATTATCAGTGAGTGGATGGGTTACTTCCTGTTGTACGAATCTATGTTGGACAGTGTGCTGTGGGCCAGAGATCGCTACTTGGTTGAAGGTGGTTTGTTGTTTCCAGACAGGGCCTCCATCCACATTGCCGGTATTGAGGATGGGCAGTATAAGGATGACAAGATCCACTACTGGGAAAACGTCTACGGATTTGACTATTCGCCGTTCATTGAAGTTGCAATGGCTGAGCCATTGGTTGACACTGTTGAAAACTCATCTGTCGTCACCACCGGTGCCAAACTATTTGAAATTGACATCAACACTATCAAGTTGGAGGATCTCGCGTACTTCAAGAAGTTCACTTTGAAGGCTAACAGAGATGACATGGTTCATGGCCTTGTTGCCTGGTTCGATATTTGGTTCCCGTACAAAGATATCAAGGACCAAGTCTACTTTTCTACTGGTCCACATGCTCACTACACCCATTGGAAACAAGCTATTTTCTATTTAGATGATGTTCTTGACATCAAGAAGGACGAAGTGATCCAGTTGAGCCTGGCTAACAGACCAAATGACAAGAATCCTAGAGAACTTGATGTTGAGATCAAGTGGAAGCTTGAAAATAATGATGAGTATAGAGCCAAAGAGGGTAAACGCCAGTACTTCATGCGTTAAATAAGTGTCTATGCGACCCACTTTCTTGTAATATATTCTACTTAACCACCGACCCGCCTATGTACTCTTGGCTCCCTCAATGACTCTTCAGACATGAGCACTGAAGGAAAAGAGACGTGCACAAAGGAGCTGTCAAGGAAAATCATTGAATCCTCGCAACAACAAGTCCGATTTCTGTCAAAATGAATTATGCTAGTAGAGCACTCTACAAGCACTCTAGTATATCTTGTATCACGTGACTAGTATCAACTACATATTTTGTTGGTGCTGACGTCAGACACACGACAGTAGAAAAACGTGAATTGTTGGGAATCAACAAAAAAAATCCAGCTGGTAAGGGCACACTGGCATCTCAGTATAAACTCTAAGAACCTCCCACAATCTTCAAGAGTTTTTTAGGGGGTTGAACTGCTCAGACCTTCCCACCGTCTAACGAAAAGTTCTCTGTGTGTCTGTGTTTTTTTTTTGTTTCACTACTTGAATCCCTGCCCCCTTGCTGTGCTGCTATCCCAACTCCCACTCCCAATAACGCGCACTTGCAATCCCGGATCCTTCTTGTGAACTAATCAAACAAGTCAGATCAGATAATAGTGAGTAATAATAACTTTTTGTGTTCCCTGAGAGAAAGAAAGAAAAATGAAGTTTCAATTTAGGCCATCAGAGTCTGCGTTACAAGCACACTCCGTATGTTTTTGTTTGTCTGTCACAATGCCTTTTAAATCAGAGAGAGAGAAGAGCTGGCGGTTAATTTTAATCAAGGACACTATTGCCTCTCTTTTTGTCTTTGTGCAGTGTTGGTGATAGACTCAACACATCCTGCTCCTGCTATGACACAACCAGCTGTATCAATTGAGTACAGTGGTTTCCAATGCAAATGCGTATTGATTCCAACTTTTGTTGAGATTCGAATCGATGGGGTGTCACATTACATTGTAAAGGACCGCCGACCCCTTTTTGAACCAACCAACTCTCTCTGTCAATTGAAAAAGAGAAAAGACAAAATATGAACATCTGTGTTTTCCGCCACCCACCATATCTACACACATGTCCACTTCTGTTGACATGTTCATAGGGACACTCGCTCAGTTTGTTTTTGTTCTCCATCCACAAGGGTATCTTCACTTTTATTGTTGGGGAAATCTTTTCAAAAAAAAAAAAAAAAAAGAGAGAAGGAGCCAGAATACCAACTTCATTTGCTTTGACTAAAAAGCTTTCTTTCTTCGCTCATACCACCCTCAATGAGCGCGATCCACTAACAACGTTATTTACAGTATATCCAGACTTATTTTCCCACCTTTATTTACACACTTTCGCCCCAGGCCCAGGGTGCTGTCTTCCCCTTATTCCAAATTCCATCGTTACTTGAACCCGTCCCAAGTTCATCACAACTACCCCTATAATAACCACTATACCTCCTTATCTAAGATGAGTGAAGAAAGCTTGAGCGAAGTTGCTGTTTCTACCAGCAAGCTCAATTTGCAAGACTACTCTCACCTACACAAGAACCTACCGTCCCACTTCATTGGCCTGAACACCATTGATATCGCTGAGGACTCTGCACTGAAAACCTTTGTGAAAGAACATGGTGGTCACACTGTTATCCAGAAGGTTTTGATTGCCAATAATGGTATCGCTGCTGTCAAGGAGATTAGATCCATCAGAAAATGGGCCTATGAGACTTTTGGTAATGAGAGAGCCATTCAGTTTGTGGCCATGGCTACTCCAGAAGATTTGGAAGCCAACTCTGAGTATATCAGAATGGCTGACCAGTTTGTTGAAGTCCCAGGTGGTACAAACAACAACAATTATGCCAATGTTGAATTGATTGTTGATGTTGCAGAGAGAACCGAAGTTGATGCTGTTTGGGCCGGTTGGGGTCATGCCTCTGAAAACCCAGACTTGCCAGACTCCTTGGCTGCCTCCAAGAGAAAAATCATCTTTATTGGTCCTCCATCCTCCGCTATGAAGTCACTCGGTGACAAGATTTCTTCCACTATTGTTGCACAACACGCTCAGGTCCCATGTATTCCATGGTCTGGTACTGGCGTTGACCAGGTCCAAGTAGACCCACAAACAAACTTGGTGTCTGTTGATGAAGAGACATATGCCAAGGGTTGTGTTTCGTCTCCAGAAGAGGGTTTGATTAAAGCCAAGGAAATTGGTTTCCCAGTCATGATCAAGGCCTCAGAAGGTGGTGGTGGTAAAGGTATCAGAAAGGTTGAAGATGAAAAGAACTTTAACGCTTTGTACCACCAAGCTGCCAATGAGATTCCGGGCTCTCCAATCTTCATCATGAAGTTGGCTGGTAACGCTAGACACTTGGAAGTCCAATTGTTGGCTGACCAATATGGTAGTAACATATCCTTGTTTGGTAGAGATTGCTCTGTCCAGAGACGTCACCAGAAAATTATTGAAGAAGCCCCAGTCACGATCGCTAAACCAGATACCTTCACAGAGATGGAGAAGGCTGCTGTTAGATTGGGTAAGTTGGTCGGATATGTTTCTGCAGGTACTGTTGAGTACTTGTACTCCCACTCTGATGACAAGTTCTACTTTTTGGAGTTGAACCCAAGATTGCAAGTCGAACATCCAACCACTGAGATGGTCACTGGTGTTAACTTACCTGCTGCACAATTGCAGATTGCCATGGGTATCCCATTGCACAGAGTCAAAGACATTAGACTGTACTATGGTGTTGACCCACATACCTCCACCGACATTGACTTCAACTTTGAGAACGAAGATGCTCTGGAATCCCAGAGAAGACCAGTTCCAAAGGGCCACTGTACTGCCTGTCGTATCACTTCAGAAGACCCAGGTGAAGGTTTCAAACCTTCAGGTGGTAGTTTGCATGAGTTGAACTTCAGATCTTCTTCCAATGTCTGGGGATATTTCTCTGTGAAGAATCAATCTGGTATTCATTCTTTCGCAGACTCTCAGTTCGGTCATATTTTTGCCTTTGGTGAGAACAGACAAGCTTCAAGAAAGCATATGGTTGTTGCCTTGAAGGAGTTGTCCATTAGAGGTGATTTCAAGACCACTGTTGAATACTTGATCAAGCTGTTGGAGACCTCTGATTTCGAAGATAATACCATCACCACAGGTTGGTTGGATGACTTGATCTCCCAGAGACTGACTGCTGAGAGACCAGATCCAACCATTGCTACCATCTGTGGTGCCGTTACCAAGGCTCACATTGCCTCTTCTGAGGCTAGACAATCTTACATTTCCTCTTTGGAGAAGGGTCAGGTTCCATCCAAGGATTTACTAAAGACCATTTATCCAATTGAGTTCATCTATGAAGGCCAACGCTACAAATTCACAGCTGCCCAGTCTGCTTTGGATGCCTACACCTTATTCATCAATGGTTCCAAGGTTGAAGTTGGTGTCAGATCCCTGTCTGATGGTGGTTTGTTGGTTGTCTTGGACGGTAAGTCCCATACGGTTTATTGGAAGGAACAAGTTGGTGCCACCAGATTGTCTGTTAACTCCAAGACCTGTTTGCTGGAAGTTGAAAACGATCCAACTCAACTGAGAACCCCTTCCCCAGGTAAGTTGGTAAAATACTTGGTTGAGAGTGGTGAGCACGTTTCTACTGGTCAAGCCTACGCTGAAGTTGAAGTGATGAAGATGTGCATGCCTTTGATTGCCCAAGAGAATGGTGTTGTCCAATTGGTCAAGCAGCCAGGTTCTAACGTTTCGGCTGGTGACATCTTGGCTATTCTTTCTTTGGATGACCCATCAAAGGTCAAGCATGCTTTGCCATTTGAAGGTATTTTACCAAATTTTGGAACTGCAACCATTCAAGGTACCAAGCCCGTGTACAAGTTCAGATTGCTATTGTCTACTTTGCAGAACATTTTGGGTGGTTTTGACAACCAAGTTGTCATGAATGCTACTTTACAGTCCTTGATTGAAGTTTTGAGAGACCCATCGTTGCCATACTCTGAGTGGAACCAACAAATTTCTGCGTTGCACTCCAGATTGCCAGCTAAGTTAGACACAGAGTTGTCTTCCTTGATTCAGCGTTCTCAACAACGTGCTGCTCCATTCCCATCTAGACAACTTGCTAAGTTGGTTGAGAAAGCTGCCTCTTCTGATGAAGTTGACTCTTTGTTCTCTCAAGTCGTTGACCCATTGTCTGATATCATCAGCCGTTACGCCAATGGTTTGCAAGCTCATGAACACTTTGTCTTTGCAGAATTGTTGAACGAATACTACAACGTTGAGAAGTTGTTCACTGGTCCTAATGTCAGAGAAGAGGATGTCATCCTTAAATTGCGTGATGAAAACAAGACCGATTTGCCAAAGGTTGTCTCTATAGTTTTGTCTCACTCCAGAGTTTCTTCTAAGAACAACTTGATCCTGGCCATCTTGAAACACTATCAACCTTTGTCCCAACAGTACCCTGAAGTCGCTGATGCTATCCGCGCACCATTGAAGCATATTGTTGAATTGGAATCAAGAGCTACAGCCAAGGTTTCTTTGAAGGCTAGAGAAATTTTGATTCAATGTGCTTTGCCATCGATCAAAGAGAGATCTGACCAATTGGAACATATTTTGAAGTCTTCTGTTGTTGAAACTCGTTATGGTGAAATTGGTTCCTCTCATCGTGAACCACAATTGGATGTCTTAAAGGATGTCATTGATTCTAAGTACGTTGTCTTTGATGTCTTGACTCAGTTCTTGGTTCACCCGGACCCATATGTTGCTGCTGC
Source organism: Barnettozyma hawaiiensis (assembly GCA_003706665.2). NCBI lineage: Eukaryota > Fungi > Ascomycota > Saccharomycetes > Phaffomycetales > Phaffomycetaceae > Barnettozyma > Barnettozyma hawaiiensis. The sequence continues at coordinate 201,224 of PPLY02000011.1, read as the reverse complement.
TGCTGCGGAGGTTTACATTCGTCGTGCCTACAGAGCGTATAATGTCGTTGGTAACTTGACTTACCACAACACTAATGAGTCTCCAGTGGTTGAATGGAAGTTCCAATTGCCAACTTTCTCCGCTGCTGCGTTCAATGCTGTACCTCAGGCCAAGGCAGGAGCTGGTAAGGCAAACATGGGTAGAGCTGTCTCTGTTTCTGATTTGACTTTCATCTCTACAGATGAGTCTCAACCACTCAGAACTGGTATTTTGGTTCCATCTCTGCATCTGGATGATGTTGAGGAGAGCTTGGTTGGAGCTTTAGAGAAGATTCCACGCAAGGCTGCTACTCCTGCCTCCCGTGGTCCAGCTCCAGACAGATCTGCCGCTCCTAACACCAACTTGTTCAATGTTGCCAATGTTGTCATCTCAAGTGCCGACGGTTTTGAGACTGAAGAGGAGATCTTGGCTAAATTGAAGGAGATCCTTGCTGATGCTAAGGATGACTTGGTTGCCACTTCAATTCGTCGTATTACTTTTGTATTTGGTTCAAACGATGGTACTTATCCAAAGTACTACACTTTCAGAGGTCCACACTACGAGGAGGATGAGACCATTCGTCACATTGAGCCATCTTTGGCCTATCAGTTGGAATTGGGTAGATTGTCCAACTTCAACATCAAACCTGTGTTCACTGACAACAGAAACTTGCATGTTTACGAGGCAGTTGGTAAGAACTCTCCGGTTGATAAGAGATTCTTCACTAGAGGTATCATCAGAACGGGTAAGATCAGAGATGACATTACTATTCAGGAATATTTAACTTCTGAGGCCAACAGATTGATGTCTGACATCTTGGACGCTTTGGAGGTCATTGACACTTCGAACTCTGATTTGAACCACATTTTTATCAACTTCTCTGCAGTTTTCAGCGTTCTACCTGAAGATGTTGAGGCTGCTTTTGGTGGCTTCTTGGAGAGATTTGGTAGAAGATTGTGGAGACTGCGTGTTGCTGCTGCTGAAATCAGAATCATGTGTAACGATCCAAAGACTGGTGTTCCATACCCATTGAGAGCTATGATCAACAATGTCTCTGGTTATGTTATCAAATCTGAGTTGTTTGTTGAAGTCAAGAACAGTCAAGGTGACTGGGTTTTCAAGTCCATTGGTACCCCTGGTTCAATGCACTTGAGACCAATATCTACTGCATACCCAGCTAAAGAGTCTCTGCAGCCAAAGCGTTACAAAGCTCACCTCATGGGCACTACCTATGTGTATGACTTCCCAGAGTTGTTCCGTCAAGCAACTTTGTCTCAGTGGAAGAAGTATGCTCCTGATGCCAAAGTCCCAGAAGATTTTTTCCAATCTACTGAGTTAATCTTGGATGATTCTGATGAGATCACTGAGGTTTCTAGAGAGGCTGGTGCTAACGTCATTGGTATGATTGGTTTCAAAATCATTGCTAAGACCCCCGAATACCCAAGAGGCAGACAAATCATCATTGTTGCCAACGATATCACTTTCAAGATTGGTTCATTTGGTCCTCAAGAAGATCACTTCTTCAATAAGGTTACTGAACTTGCCAGAAAACTGGGTATCCCAAGAATCTACTTGTCTGCCAACTCTGGTGCCAGAATTGGTGTTGCTGAGGAGTTGATTCCACTTTACCAAGTTGCTTGGAATGAGGAGGGTAACCCAGACAAGGGTTTCCAGTACTTGTACTTGAATGACGAAGGTTTGGAGCAGTTGAACAAGAACAGCCAAGCCAAGAGTGTTTCCACTGAGAAGATTGTTGAACATGGTGAAACCAGACATGTCATTAAGGCCATTATTGGTGCTGAAGATGGATTGGGTGTTGAGTGTTTGAGGGGTTCCGGTTTGATTGCTGGTGCGACCTCCAAGGCTTACAAGGATATCTTCACCATCACCTTGGTTACTTGCAGATCTGTTGGTATCGGTGCCTACTTGGTCAGATTGGGTCAAAGAGCCATTCAAATCGAGGGTCAACCAATCATCTTGACTGGTGCCCCAGCTATCAACAAGCTATTGGGTCGTGAAGTTTACTCATCTAACTTGCAATTGGGTGGTACTCAGATCATGTACAGAAATGGTGTTTCCCACTTGACTGCATCTGATGACTTGGCTGGTGTTGAGCAAATCATGAACTGGTTGTCGTATGTTCCAGCTAAGCGCAATATGCCAGTGCCAATTTTGGAGTCTCCAGATGACTCTTGGGACAGAGATGTTGACTTCATTCCAAAACGTGATCAGCCGTACGACATAAGACATGTCATTGCTGGTCGTGAAGCTGAGGACGGCGGCTCTTTTGAGTATGGTTTGTTCGATAAGAATTCCTTCCAAGAGACATTGAGCGGCTGGGCCAAGGGTGTTGTTGTTGGTAGAGCAAGACTAGGTGGTATTCCGTTTGGTGTTATTGGTGTTGAGACAGCCACTGTGGAGAACTTGATCCCAGCAGATCCAGCTAATGCTGACTCTACTGAGCAGATGATCCAAGAGGCAGGCCAAGTGTGGTATCCAAACTCTGCTTTCAAGACTGCACAAGCCATCAACGACTTCAACAATGGTGAGCAATTACCATTGATGATTCTTGCCAACTGGAGAGGTTTCTCTGGTGGTCAACGTGATATGTATCACGAAGTGTTGAAGTATGGTTCTTTCATTGTTGACGCTCTTGTTGACTTCAAGCAACCAATTATCACCTACATTCCACCAACTGGTGAGTTGAGAGGTGGTTCTTGGGTTGTCGTTGACCCAACTATTAATGCCGACATGATGGAGATGTACGCTGATGTTGAGTCCAGAGCTGGTGTTTTGGAACCAGAAGGTATGGTTGGTATCAAGTACAGACGTGATAAGTTGATTGCCACCATGGGCAGACTGGATGAGACATATGCCAGTTTGAAGGCCAAGCTGTCTGACACCACTTTGTCTCAGGAGGAGTTACATGAGACTTCTCAGAAGCTGGCAGCTCGTGAAAAGGCTTTGTTGCCAATTTACCAACAAATCTCTGTCCAATTTGCCGACTTGCACGACAGATCTGGTCGTATGTTGGCCAAGGGTGCTATCAGAAAGGAATTGGAGTTGGTTGACGCTCGTCGTTTCTTCTTTTGGAGAATCCGTCGTCGTTTGAACGAGGAGTACTTGATCAAGCGTATTGGTGAAGTTCTACAGCAAGGAATAAGAGTTGAGAAGGTTGCCAGATTGAGATCTTGGTACCCAGCCTCTGTTGACTTTGATGATGATAGAGCCATCGCAACCTGGATTGAAGAGAACCATGAAACCCTGGATTCTTTGGTGAAGCAATTGAAGGATGAAGCCTTTGCTCAAAATATTGCCCACCTGATCAGATCTAACCATGACTCCGCCATTAGTGGGTTGGCTGAGGTCATTGGGCTGCTATCACCGGAAGACAAAGAGAAGATTTTGAAGGGTCTGAACTAATTAATTAATGAAATTGTTTTGGGAGACAATTTTTTTGTTCTTTTGGAAGAAGACGCTTGTGTGTGTTTTTACCGTGGGATTTTTCATGTAAATATGGGTTGTGTTGTGTGTTTTTTTACAATATTGTATTTGTTTGTTGCTTATTATATAATTAAAGAATAGTGTATGAGTTAATGTGTTCATTCCTTTAGCAGTAAGATCAATAACAGTACAATCTATCAATCAAAAAAAGATTCATTATGCAATTTTTCCTCTAACGCGAAAATTGCCCGATTAGTGTTTTGGTTCTTTTCGCGAAGCTCATCTCAAAATTTTTTTTTTTTTTCTTTCGCTCTGCTCTTTCTTTGTTAACAAGATCAAAGTCAATCAACAACGACAACAGGCCAACATGTCTTCTTTGTCGTCTCAGTTGGGCAAAATTGCTAATAATGCTAGCACTGTTGCACTTGACAGAAAGAAGAGACAGAAAATCCACTCCGTTTCTCTTATTTATGCTCCCAAGATTGCAGCCACTCAAGACTATGAGGTTGTCTATGCTAACGCCATTGAGGCATTTGAAGAGCTTATTGCCATGGATAAAAGATTCGCCTTTTTCAAGAACTCTCTTTTCAGTGAGACGTCTGTCAGCGTTGATAGAAATGTTCAGACTGTTCAGCAAAACAAGGATCTCGATAATGCCATCAATGCCTATCTCTCGTTGATCTCCCCAAGATGGAACCTGAGTCCTGCGATCCAGGCCACTGAGTGGCTGGTTCGCCGTTTCCATATCCATGTGCACAATGCCGAAAATCTCTTACTCAGTACGATCAACTACTACCAGAAGCCATTCTTCAAGAAGATTCTGGATATTGTCAAGCTACCACCGTTGTTTCAAGGATTGAGTGGGTTCCAAAAATCAGACAGAAGTCCAACCAACGCCTCTATCGTCAAGGTCTTTAGTGACATTGACTTCTTCAACTTGTACATCAAGTATCTCGAAGACTCCACCACCAAGCACATTCTGTACTCTAACCAGCTCTTGTTCTTTGCATGCACAGCCATCAACGTCATTGCCTCCTCCTCTAACGATAACAACAAAATCAATCAACTCATCCCTTTGGTTCTTGAAGTCTCAGCCAAGTTCTTGACGAGCAACAACCCAGATGCCCACGTTGCTGCTCACACAATCCTGTCAGTTCTCTCCACTGCCGCTCCTCTTTCACAAGAGTTGGTCTACGCAGCTACAGAGACCATTCTGGCGAGCGTCCATAAGAGAGCTGAGAAATCTGCTCTTGTTTGTGTTGCTAAGCTCTTCCAATCCTTGAACGCTACCAATTACGATAATCTCCCAGTCAGAATCTACAGAATGCTGATCAGGCTCATTCTTGAGGACGAGGTTCGCTTTGAAGAACTGCTCACGTCCAAAACAATTAAGACTGAAAAGTTGACTACCGTCTTGATTAAAACTATTCTAGCATATGACTCAGATTCCAACATTTCTCTTGTCTTGAGGGTGTTGAAGCTGGTGTCTCTCCCATCTTATGAGATGTCGTATATCATTGGCGATTCTATTAAAGCAGTGGATATTGTGCAACAAGATAAGCAGAAAATCGCTGAATTGTTTGAGCTGTACATCAAGTTCTACGAGGGCTTACTGGTCACATCTTTGAAGGAACACAGCACGACTGTTGATATTCTTGAAATCAAACTCCAAGCCTCTCTACAGATCCGCCTCCAGGACTCGAACGAGGCAATCGAGAACGTTGATGATGTGATCACTAAGGATAAGATCGATCCAAAGACCGTCATTGCTGAGTTCAAGGCTAATAAGATGGTGTCCACAGCCTCCTTCCTTGCTCCAAATTTGACTGCCAATTTCCTCAAGCTGGTTCCACTCTACACCAAGGCTCTACAGTATAAACTGACCAAGGAGTTCTCCAAGGAATGTTTGGCATCTAAAGATGTGTACAACACCTTTCTTGTCAGAGTTTCTGTGTCTCCTTCCGCCCCAGGCTTCACCAGGGTCAAGGCTCTCACAACTTTGAAGGGCGAGTTAAAGAATATTGAAGCGAAGTACAACCTGTTCACTCTTGTCCCTGTCCTCTTGACTGGTTTGGCTGATCCCCGTCGCTCTATTAGAAGTTTGACTTTGGACAACTTGAAGATCATTGCAGAGAGACCCACAACCAGCAATTTTTACCTTGAAGAGTCCATCTACGGTTCTTCAGAAACCCCACAGTTAATCTCTCCAAAGGATGGTCAGATTCTGCTAGACACAATCATTCGCGGTTACTTTTTAGAGAACGCCGAAGTTGGCACATTGTTAAAAGTTGGCAAGAAGAATGGGAGCTTGTTTCTTGCCTTTTTGGCGAGTCAAGTCAGCTCCATTTCTCTGACCAACACGAAGCTGGTTCTTTTGAGACTGATTAGAGGTGGTGTTTCCTCGGTTAAGGGTGCCTCTCTCTCACTCATCTTCAAGTCCTTCTTGGAAAACTACGTCAATGAAAGAGAGTCCTGGAGGTTATCCTCTGAAGAGAACAAGGTTGACTTCAAAGACTTTGAAATTGAAGTTGTCAATATTGTTGCTGAGAAGGAGAAGAATACGTTTGCGATCCAGTTCTTGATCAACTGTTTGAACTCTCCGTATGAACAGCTGGCTGAGCTGGCTGCAGAAAAAGCCATCTCCATCTACCCATCTTTGAAGTCGGAGTCGCAGGCCAAGCTTGCGAAGGCTATTGTTTCGTCTTACGGCAAGGATGGATTAGTTAGCTATGACTCTGGTTTAACTCTGCAGTCCATCCCACTGAGTGCAGAGATCATCGTCGAATTGTTGCAAGACTCCCAGATCAACACCCCGAAAGAAGACCCAGGTGTTGCTAAGAGAAGAAGAAGATCATCTGCCTCAGCAAGACAGGCACTTGGAACTGGTGAGCTTGCACGGATTGCAGAACATCACTTGCAGAAGATCACTGTCATTTTGGAGACTCTGGACAAGAGCATAGATACAATTGTCCCAACCCCCAAACTGGTACTGGCTCTGTTTAACCTTCTCGCTGATTTAGAGACATTGGGTGCCGATGCGGGCTTGCCTGTGTTGTACTCTCAGGAGACTCTGGCCACTACCATGGCCAAGATGATCAGACGACTCAAGTCTCTGAACATCAAGTTGGACTCCAACTCTGTCAGAACTGACATCATTGTTGCCACTATCAGAGCCTCACCATCCCCACAGGTGCAAAACAGATTACTCTTGGTGGTTGCTGAACTTGCCACTTTGGCTCCAGAGACTGTCTTGCACTCGGTGATGCCGATATTCACCTTTATGGGCGCACATACTATCAGACAGGATGATGAGTTCTCTGTTAATATTGTCGAACAGACTGTTATTCGTGTCATTCCTGCCCTTGTGAACTCGACAAAGAAGAACAAGTCTGAAGAGGTTGAGTTTCTGCTGACTAGTTTCGCAGCTGCCTTCTCTCATATTCCAAGACACAGAAGAGTCAGACTCTTCACCACTCTGGCGTCTACTTTTGGTTCAAAGCTATCCGTACATGTCATTTTGTACTTGATTGGTGTTCAGTACTCGTCAGCAGTATCAAAGAACCGTGCCTCTGAGTCTAATGCGCTCGTTGAGTTCTCGGTGACATTTTTGAAACACTTCACTGCCGTGGAACAAATTGAAGCCTTGAAGGCCTTCATTGGTGTCTGGAATAACCTCAGCCATGACATTCTGAATCAAGGAAAAGACAAACCATTGAGTCCACTGTTTAGCTCCTTGATCCTTCCAGGTACTCCAGAGGAGATTGACGAATTGAAGACTCATTTGATCAGGTTTATCGATTTGGCTCTCGTCGGTGGTGAGAACACTGGAATTTCTGGCTTGAACCTGAAGATTGCATCCATCTTGCTTGATGATAATGATGATTATGATGAACGGGAGGAGGTTGACTCCAGAAATCAGGTTTTGTCCTCATTTGGTTCTTTGATTGAGACTTTGTTGAGTTTGTTAACCACTGAGTCCAGGAATGGTTTAACCGCATTGTTGGACGATGTGTTGTCCCTGTTGCCAATCAAGGAGTTTGTCTCTTCTATATCTTCCTTGTTGTTGAGCTCGAGCTTGGACAATGAGATTCGTGAGAACTTGACCCTGTTGTCATCCAAGAAGTTTGATTTGGAGTCTCCAGAATCTCCAGATGCTCAGGAGGGTACCAAGAATTTGATCAAGGTTCTTTTGGAGAATTTCAAGAACAATGTGACTCCTTCTTTATCCCAGGCGTCTTTGGACACCACTGCCATGCTTGTGCATAAGTTTGGTGTCAAGATTGACTCTGAGTTGCTCGTGGAGGCTTTGAGTCTCTCCACCAGCGAAATCGGCATGTTGAACGGTAATGGTGAGACCGTCATCTCCTGTTTGAGTTTAATCACCAACATTGTTTCCACCCTGGGTATCAAAACTATCTCTTTCTTCCCTAAGATTGTGCCACCTGCATTGAAGATCTTTCAAGAATCTTTCAAGAATGAGGATATTGAAGGGAAGGCAAACTTGCAGTTGACCATCTTGCTATTGCTGTCTAGCTTCATCAAACGTATCCCTGCTTTTGTTACGACCAACTTGCAAGAGATCTTGAAGGCTCTGTTCACTGCAGATGCGGTCTCTGACAAGATCAGAGCCTCTATTGTTCAAGTGATTGTCGCCAACATGGACCATACTTCTATTTTGAAGTCACTGTCTGCGTTGTGGACTGATGTTTCCAAGCTGGATGCTTCCAGTATTGGTCTATACTTGAACTGTTTGGAATCCACTGTTGATGCTATCGAGAAGAAGACAGCCACTGCCCAGGCCTCAAGATTCTTCAAGTTGTTGATTCAGTTGTTTGAGTTTAGATCCCAGAGCAGCTTTGACAACAATGCGATCCACAGAATTGAGGCTTCGTTCCACTCTGTTGCCAATGCGTATGTCCTGAAGTTGAATGACAAGACCTTTAGACCACTGTTTGCCCTGTTGGTTCGTTGGGCTTTTGAAGGTGAAGGTGTAGTGAACAAGGGTATTTCAGAAGTTGAGAGGTTGAGCTCATTCTTCAAGTTCTTTAACAAGTTGCAAGAGAACTTGAGATCCATTGTCACTTCATACTACACCTATTTCCTAGAGCAGACTGTGGGCGTGTTGAAGAGATTCTCAGCTGGGTCGCTGTCTGATGTCAATGTGCGCCGTTTGATCTTCAACTCCTTGACATCTGCTTTCAAATACGACCAGGATGAATACTGGCAATCACAGGCAAGATTTGACCTCGTGTCGGTCTCTCTATTGTCCCAGCTGGCCAATCTCGAGGAGACAATTGGTAAGTACTTGGTGAAGTCGATTTCCTCACTGGCCAAGACTGCCTCGTCAGACGATCATAACAAGGCATTGAATCTACTTTTCATCTCACACATGAAGGCCGAATGTGGTCCAAGAGAGAAACTATGGGCTATCAAGGCGTTGAAGGTTGTGTATGAGAAGGTTGGGGACCAGTGGTTGACCTTGTTGCCTCAGACTGTTCCTATCATTGCTGAACTTTTGGAGGATGACGACGAGGATGTCGAGCTAGAAGTTCGTTCTGGATTGATTAAGAGCATTGAGAATGTTTTGGGAGAACCACTGGACAGATATTTGAACTGATGACGGAGACTTTATACCTTTGTATATATATTAGAATAGGTTTACTACTAAAATACGTCTACTATGTAGGTTACCCTACCCAGAAGAACAAGCCTAAGCAAAAATAGACAATACACAAACAAACAAACAAACAACCCCCGACAGCAGTAATTTAAAGCTTGTGTTGATCACCTGAAAGATGAATAAACGAGTGCTACAAGGTCTCGGTATTGAGTCGCCTCTGCAGCCAAATATTCTTGCCAGTAACACAACGGATGTCCGCTCAAGGGCTGATGACCTGGCCTCTTTCCGTTCAGGTAGAACCAGTGTGGCGGCGTCCTCAAGAGGTTTTGGTTTGAAAGCCAACACACCATTCACAAGTGCCAATGGGAATCTCAAGATACCCATTTTCATCAAGCGTTTCTTCAAGCCTCCAACACTCGACTTTGAGACGGCGATGTGGGAGATCTTCTACCTCGTTGTCTCGCCCAAGAAGGTGTACAGGTTCCTGTACTATCATAAGCAGACTAAGAACAGATGGGCAAGAGATGATCCTTCATTTGTGATACTGCTAGCACTGTTCCTCACGATCAGTGCCATTGCATGGGGTGTCACTTACTCCCCTGGCCTTGGATCGATTTTGAAGTTGATACTGTACATGGTGTTTATTGACTTTTTTGTTGTGGGTGTCCTCGTTGCGACAGCTGGTTGGTTCCTAGCTAACAGGTTCCTGAGAAAACAAAACAGCATTGATAATATTGGTGCTGTCACGGAGAATGACTTGGAGTGGGCTTACTGTTTTGATGTTCACTGTAATGCGTTTTTGGTGATCTGGATGGCATTGTACCTATTGCAGTTTGTACTGTTGCCGCTTTTGACAATGGATAACTGGTTTGGTGCCTTTATTGGGAATACCCTCTACTTTTTCAGCTTGAGTTACTACTTTGTGATAAGTTTTTACGGCTACAGTGCACTACCGTTCCTTGAACACACCCAGGTCATTTTATTCCCAACTTGTTTGTTGGCTGTGGGCTACTTTGTCAGCTTGTTTGGGTTCAACATTGCCAAGACCATGACTGGGATCTACTTTAGTTAGGATATGCCCCCTTGCACACAAACAGAAAATCAAATACGATACTCCTGTCTTTGGGCATCATCATCATCATCATATCTCGTGTGTGTAAAAATTTTTTTGGCCTTTTTTTCAAGACGTGGTGCATTCGTTAGGTGTTTGTTGGTGGATTCTCAAAGTTGAAGATACCAATAAACGGTTCGACATTATCAGGCTTCCCAGCAGGCACTTTCCCTCTAAATACAATATCAGGCATCTCGTATTTCGCATCTCCTGGGTTTTCAAAAGCCACTTCCTCTTTATCATTATTGTTTGCCTTCTCATTGACTTTCTCATCTGTTCCCTTGTCGAAAAACACCTTGATGAAATCTATCCTCAAAGTATCCTTGTCCTCCAGCAGGCCATAGAGCTTATACTTGCTATTCACAAGATCCTCTGGTTTGTTGTAATAGATCTGACCCGTTGTGGAACCGGAAAGTCTCGCCATTGTCGAACCGAGCCCTACGGAATCAGAGCCGTCAACTTTGATGTAGAGACCAGAAAGGCCAAAGGGCGAGCAGTGAACTTCAACCTCACATGTGCGCGTGTAGTCAAATGCCCGTGTTGTAGGTGTATCTGAACTGGACATAATGCTATATTAGTAAAATTCGTTTCGCTTGGGTAATCTTTGTTTTTAAGGGTATAACGATCTGTCAATGATCTCGTGTTACTATATAAGGAGCGCGATACACAAAGAAACAAATTACCTTTAGAAAAAAAAGTGTGTATTAATAGCAGCCTTCTTCTTCTTCGACTTCAATCGATTACTCTGATTATATAATCTGTCTCACGCACTGCCCTCGTAATATTATATAATCCGCCTATACTTCCGACATGTGCTTATGTAATCATTTTCCTTTACCGTCGGATATCCGTCTGAACTGTTTAAAAAAACTACTCTTCGGTAGTTTCTATTTAATTGGGTCTGATAGATCCTTCATCAAACCTCGTGATTCAAAGCATTTCTACATCTATTAGCATTGAATTATGATATTAGATCCTCTGTAAGAATGCAACATAAACCGTGTGGTTATCTCCGGCCAATCCGTTTTTTACCGGCTTGTATGTATTTTTTTTATTTTTTTTCCCTTATCAGTTGGTTGTGCCAATCTTTCAGCAATCAGCGTCGACGACGGGTTGGACAATAACGGATTGATCAAATCAAAATCAAAATCAAAATCACTTTTCTTTCATGCAGTACCACTCATCCCCAGATTCTCTCTCACATCCTTGAACTGACTACTTTGATTAACTCTCTTTATCGGGTTGGAAGCCAGTCGTGACAAAGTAGATATATTGAGTAGTCTCAATGATTCGACGCAGTGAGGATATGAGGAAGAGCATCTTCGATGAGGCCCGAGTGCGCAGGGCAGATGCTACTGGTTCCAGTAGCGGTGCCAGTAGTAGCGGCGCTGGATCTCCTACTAGTGAGCACCAACAAGAACCCAGAGGCCGTCCGGCCCATAATGCCCTTGCCAGACCAGCAGGCATCGAGAAGAATATTGTACCGGGGGCATCTAGTGGCAACAGCAGCAGGTCTCGAAATGCCTCTGAGTCCAGGAGCTCGATTGATTCACAGTCACAGTCACAGTCACAGCAACTGCTCAAAGTGAGCGATGTTAGGTCAAGCAGGTATAGACATCCTTTATCCCATTACAGCAATGATCACGGAGTTGAAACCATTTTGCCCAATCATACAAGTATGCTCTATCAAAAATACCATCGCCCGCAGGAGACTGGAAATCCCAGTACAAACAACACATCTGTGGGTAGTTCAAGAGTTGGCTCTGCGGAAACCCAACTGGGCCGAGTATCCAAATCCACCCAGCGAACAAGCGTCTCAATGGCCAATGATCTTGTTCCTGCCTTCAACGACTTGAAGATGGATTTGGGAGATAATGATAATGATAATGATGACGGTGATGATGACGATGATGATGGTAGCAGTTCCTCCATCGGTCAAAGGAGCAATGATCTCGACAACAAGTTTGTATCATCTTTGCAATTGTTAAAAAAACTGGAGAAGGAGAAGAAGCCATCGTTGTTCTCGTCGTCCGCATCCTCATCATTGGTCGGACACAACATCTCACCAACAAACACAACAAGAACTCAATCCTCAGCAGCAGACTCAAATGTTTCAGCAAAGGGTATCCTGATGGCTCCTCCAGTTGGACGCATCCAACAACGCATAATCGCCATGAAGGGTCTCCAACCAAACGAACCACACACAAACCAGGAGGAGAAACTCAACCAAGGATTCTCCAGCATCCAACAAAAAGTGCTCATTGAGTCACTCAAGAGGGAACTTGGTGGTTTCAGAAGATTCAATCAAAAGCCAATACTGGAAGCTGTCGAACGAGTCTCGGCCCAGTACGCCGATTTTCAACAGCAAGCTGACAACACCACCATTCACCCAGTGAGTAGTGCACGCACTGTCTGCAGTAGTAATGGAGTGTACAGAGAGACCACCACTATCACATTACCAGGTAAAAGAACCAATAGCATAAAAGCGGTCAACATCAACAAACTCAAGACGTTAATGAAGGCATCTGCGTCAATCATTGAAGAACTTTGGGAGGAGCCAGATATGGGAACCCCCAATGTTTATGCCTCCTCTTCGTCGTCGCCGTTACCACACAGTAGCACACAACGCACCAGCAGTTTGTTACCAGAGACGAGGTTCATTAGAGAGCATTTGGAAAACTTCAAGTATGGTGGTGTTCATGATGTCACCGCTACTAATCCTGCTCTTGGTGGGTTTGATCCAAGTCCTAGAACATCAGCCACATAGAAGACGGTACAGAATAGAATACAAATACTTTGGATAGGAATTAAATCGGTTTGACATCAATGAAGAATGATATCAATCATAGATTTCAATTGGTGGAAGTCTGTCCATGTTGTAAAACCAGTTTCCAGAATCTATTTCCTTGCTCAACCAGCTAACAGGGAACACTACCAAGTGACCTTGGACTTCATTCAACAATCTGTCGGCAGTGTCTCTGTCAAACACACGACCACTACCCAACTGTGAACCTTTCAAAGCATTCAACCCACGTCTGTTCTTCTTCAAAGTGGACGAATGGGGACCATTTGTTGAACCTGTACCACCACCACCACCTGTTGCCGAGGACCCTTCATTAATAGCAGAGTCGGTTGGTGGTGCCCGTCCCAAAATACCTTCACTAGCAGCATTAGTCTCCTTGATATCCTGGATACGAACGCTCTGGCGTCTCTTGTGGTAGTCAACGTCATCATCATATTCTGGAGAAGTGGTCGCCCCTGGTGTCACGAGCGAGCTGCTCCGGTTAGCAGCCTCCTGGTCCTGAGCTAAACTGAAGGCGGTGCTGAGTCTTGAAAACTCCTTGTACTGTTTCCAAGAAACAACAGTGTCATCTGGCTGACAATGGAAGATCTCCCTAAATATTAAAGTGTTTCTGATGGCATTGTCCACCCAGACATCTTCATAGAATGAGTCAATCAAAGGATCGTTGAAGGAGTATGGGTCAATGAACTTGTTGAAACGAGCATCATCACTGATCTCATTCAAATGCTTCAAGACTGTTTGCATACCTTCATCGTTCAAAGAGACAACAGGAATGTTATCACCATCTAGGTCTTCAATCTCATTGTGTTCACCGAATGGGGCGTTTGCTGCCATTGGAGTATCACCATTGGCCATAGGAGATGCCATGTTCTTCTGAGAAGAAGAGGATGCACTCGCTTCAAAGTTCTCAGCCTCCTTTTCCTTTGCCAGGAAGGTCTTCATAAACACATTGGGCAATCCAACTTTGGCACGTTTAGCATTCTCATCATCGTTCTGTAAACTCTGTTTAGCAGCAACTCTTTGCAAATAGGCAACTCTTTTCAACAACTGCCACCTCTCTTGGTTTCTCTCATGTAGTAAAAGCTCCTCATCATTGGTCAAACACGCAGGATTGTCAATGAAACTATCATCTTCCAAAAACTCGAGAACCTGTTCCGCATTTGGCAAAAAGACATCATTTGTATCAGAAATCATGGATTTTTCAGCCCAAGATTTCAACGTTCTTGCAGCATCAAGCTTGTAGTTCTTAAATTCCTTTGATTTCATATTGTCAACACCCTCACCATTGACATCATTCTTATGGGATCTGTTGTTCACCAATCTAGCGTCTGAGCTGAATTGCTTCTTGTCTCTGATCCCCATATTTTCCTCTCTTGCTCGATTATTGAAGGAATGGTAGAACAAAGTTGCAGGGTTGTGAGCCTTCTCTTGCAAATGTTGCGGTAAGTTTTCCTTTTGATCAGATTCATTGATCTTGTGGAATTTTATGTCAAGCGGATCGACTGAACCATCCATATTCTTGCTGGTTTTGAAAGATTTCCACTTGTTAGTGCCGTGAGGCATATTCAAGACATCTCTTGAGGCCAATTCAACCATACAGGAGCTTGTTTCAAACTCTTTATTATTAAAGTCATGTGTCTTTGAGTCAATACCTGTATTTGTGCTCTTGGCCAACTGTTCCAACTTGGAAAATCTCTTCTCAACAATGTCCAGGATATCAACATCAACACCCAAATGCTCACACATTAACTTCATTCTTAGGGTGTGGCAGAATTTTCCAGCTTGATAGGGCTCACCATTCATTGTGGTATGGACAATATCTGTGTCTCTGACAACAGCAGCGACTTCAGAGTCCCTGTTACCTCTTTGAGATCTTTCATTAATATTGGCAGATCCAATCAAAGCAGCTCGGTCATCGACCAACATGATTTTAGCGTGGATATAAAGTTGTTCACTCACAACCTTTCTCTGAGGCCCAATTCTGCCCCATTTTCTCAAAGAAAAGAACTGTATGTAGTCTGTTGGGTTGATCTTTAACTTCTTCAACTTTCCAAAAATAGAAGTCTCTCCTCTTGAAATAGACATGTACTGGCATTGCATGATCACTCTAACGGATGATCCTTCTGCCTCATCAACCTGGCTTTCGAAACCAGGCATCAAAGGAATGATTATGACAGCTTTCCACTTTTTGGCTTGGTTGTGGGCACGAATAATCCTATCAACCAACGCATCCCCAATACGGTTCTCGATGACAGTACCATCCACCGAAGTACTAGTTATAAAAAACTGATTCTCAATGTAAACAAAGTGCTCTGAAGTCTCGATCAACTTCAAATAGGCATCTTGGATAGATTTCTCCACTTGATTCAAACCTAATGACCAATTTCCAGCAGATCTCAATAATTGAACTTCACAGGTACCAGTCAAGCCGAATCTTTCCAAAACTTCTGGGGTTAAATCAGGAGGTGGGGTCAATAATGGTGTTGGTCTTGATGGTCTCTTCTGTCTCAAAAGGTAATTCCATCTCTGAACAAAGTGCCTAGAAAGGTCACTTGCAGCGAGACCAGCAGTCATCATATGGACATCATGCCATGGCATTCTTGGAACAACCTCTCTGTCATACATCGATTCGTATGGCTTATCAAGACTGTAAAAATCTTTCACTCTAGGATTAGAGTAGTCCTTTCCTGGGAATTTTTGGTACCTTACAGAATCTTCTGTGGCCGTATTATTCGTGGCGAAATCAAGAAGAGCATCATCCACCAAGACATGATCAGGCGTATCGTATCTTCCATAGCACAAATCAATACCACCAACAAACGCAACAGTGTGATCAATGATACACAATTTCTCATGGTGAGCCCAAAAGTAGGTATTTTGCAACCATTGATTTGGAGAACGGATGACATGAATATTTGGATGCAAGTCAATCAAAGAGTGTTTAGTCCATAATGAGTCTGTAACCACAGTGGAGCCAACATTTCTGTAAATGATGACAAAAATCTTGACACCTTGTTCCGCCTTTCTCTTCAAGATTCTATCCAATCTGAACTCTTGGTTACCATTGGCAGGGCGTCTCATGTATAGTTCAGGACTCAACCACCAATCATGAATGTAGATTACATCCTTAGCCATTTCCAAGGCTGCACTCACAGCCCAAAAATGATCCCTCCCATCAACAAACCACTGGGCATAGCAATTGCTTCTTACTGGAGCAAAACTATTGAACCTGTGTTGATTCACCCAAATAGTATTCTTCAACATAGTCTCGAGCGATTGAATCCATAGTCTAGCTTGGTTTTCTGATCTTGCCAAGAGCTTCAAGTTTCTCTCACCATTGTGTAACTTGATTGTGTAATGAGTCTGAATCTTGTTTCGTTTTGTGGCAGAGGAGGGCTGAATACTTTCATTTAGGGATAGACCGTCATCATAAATAGAGACATTGTCATTCGATGTGGAGATTGAACTGTTAGCAGGTCCAATGTTGTATGCAATTACAGTGTGGGAGTCAACAAGGAATACATCCAAAGGAGTTGTGGAGTAGATATCTGACACATAAAGAATGTATGATCCTCTTACCAAGAACCATTTGTTTGTGTGTCTTTTGACCATTTGGTGGAAGTCACTTAGCTTTAAATGGCTCACTCTCCAACCTTGGGCTTTGGCAGTGGATCCAACAATGAGATACCCCTGTTTGCCTTGATGATCTTGCTCTCTATTCTCATAACTCAACAAAACACCCAGGGGAGACAACTCTAAGAATTGAAATAATCTATTGGCTTCCGGTCTCAATGACAACAACAACATCAGTTTCTTCAAGTAAATTTCTAGTTTGTGCGTGTAAGGTATATTATCTTCATCTTCGACTTCAGGATCAGAAAGAGCACCAATCATAGTAGTGACTCTCGAAAGAGCATGCGTGATGTGTTCAACCACTCCACGACCAGCATGGGAGTCACTAGAGTCCATGCTTAGCATTTCGTCCACCACTGGATTGGAAAGGTGGATACCATTGCCATTGCGTGGTTCAGCATTCTCTGTCACTGGATGCCTTGTAGTTGGTACTGACAAATACCTGTCGTTCAAAGTCTGCGATGGAACCTGCTCATGTTCAGCATCAGGCTTAGCTCGTGGGAACTTGGGCAAATATAAATTCTTCTCACCTTTGAAGTTCTTTGATTGGAAAACTGACACCTTCAATCTCGAATTGAGAGAGATGAAGTCTCTAGAGTCCTTTAAAACAGACCATTTTAAGCGATTTGGACCGACACCATACTCAAGTTTGAGCAAATATTTCCTATGTTTACTCTTGGAGGACTTATTAGTAACATCTTCCAACTTCAAACCAATCATAGACAAAAGCAATGGGGCTCTTCTGACACCATGTTCATCAATTCTGAATGTAGCTGAAGCCATCAGTGCCAACGGGGCTCCAGCAATACAAGTAGTGACCAAGTTGGAGGCCCTCATTCTCACTCGTTCCTCTGAGTGGTCCTCTTCCTCTTCTTGCTGATCTAATGCATGGTAAACAGCTTCCTTCTTTGCTTTACCAAATTTGAACGCCTTTTTGAGCTCATTCCATTTATACGTGTCTGGGGATGAAATGCTCATGGATGGTCTGTGCTTCAACCGCTTCAACCAGGTAGGCATATCGTTGATATCATTGACATTCGGTGGAGTTAAGGGTGGTGGATTCCCCAAACCCAGATCTAACGGAGCTGACTCATTTCTGGGGATGTAGCTTCTGAATTCGTCATGGTCTTCAATGGGTACAGGCGTCTTATCATAAGTCTTGTTAAATGTAGCAGGCGCATCTGTTCTGATCTCGTCATGTGGAACTGATTGGAAGATATCATCTCTGAAGCTAAATGAGTTGTTAATAACCTCGGGGTTGAACAAACCTCCTTCAATGTCACCTGGTTGGTTATCTTGGCGATGATGGAGATGGGGGAGGTGATGATGTTTCTTTTCTGTGGCTCGGGACAAGTCGTCTCCAGCACTGCCGTCGTCATTCTTCTTTGAACCGTCGCCCTGTTCGGTATTGGTATCATCAACGCCATTCCTGAGTTGCTGAGAAGGAGACATCTCCTTCTCAGAGGTCTCAATCGTCATTGCTTAGGGAGTAGATAGTTCAGATGTGGAAACACGATTAGATATATGGGGGTTCGCAAAACCTCAAAAAGACAGGGCGCGCTGGCTTGAATAGTTAAAAACACTCACAAATGAGACTGCAGTGGTTCTGAAGGTGAATGGAGAAGGGAATGGATTATTGAAGTTGAACCGAAAGTTGTTTGTGGAATATGTCAATAATAACAGAATCAATGAGTGGTTCCTACAAGGTTTGTTTGCCTAATCAACCTCAAGATCATTTTTGTGTTTTGCCTGCCAAGTGATACTTCCTAAAACAGAGTATTACTTAATCAGGAGTTTTTTTTTGGGGTGGGTTCATTCACTGAGGGAGGAGTTACTCTACAATACAAACCACAACTCCACTTCCTTGAAGCAATTGGTTGATCTATATCAGATGGTGTTGATACTTGTAACTTTTTTAAGCCAAATCTACGAATTTTTATTGCCTCTTTGAATGTTAGGGCAGGTATGATGAAACAAATTGTTATGTGTCCAAAGTTTGGATAGGTAAATTTCACCTACATAGATATTCAAGATCTCTTACTTATCAGTGGTCCGTGTATGCTCTTTATAGGAGCTGTGTGTTTGTGTTTATATTTATATATGTAAAACGTGGAAGGTAGGTTTTAAAAGTGGGAGAATTCACAAACGGAATTTAGAAAAGAGTGTAAAACACACTTCAACAAATAAGGTTGTGTAGTGTAGAGGTTATCACTGTAGATTCTGATTCTACTAACCCCGGTTCGAATCCGGGCACGACCTTTATTTTTTGATTTCACTTTTTGATAAGTGAGTTGTGCTGGTCGTTATTTAGCAATACTGTTTGGACAGGGTCAAAAGTGACAACCTTCAATTTTTTATATATACATATATATATATATATATCACCAAAAGAATCTAAATATGACTATCTACTTGACCAAACGTGACATCATCAGGATTACTCCCTAAAATAGTGAACTGGTTTGGGTGAGGGAAGCTCGGTTCAGGCCAACACCTTGTTCCTTCTTCTGTTTATTATGGTGCTGCACTTCATGTTTAGCTCAAATCCATTATTCTGGTCGGCCTCTTGTAAATGTGCTTGATAATTCTGATATCTGAGTCTATCTTGTTCCCTTGGATCAGGTTCAATCCTTCTAGGAACTGCTGCACCACTCGCAGTTTCTGCCTCATTAACTTTTTGAAATTTAGTCAGTTCATTATCCTCATCCTCCTCCTCCTCCTCCCCATCATTATAACCGGCACAACCTTCTTCGTCTTCATTTTCTTCTTCTAGAATCTCTTGCTTGTTGAAATGGCGCTTCTTTAAGAGCTTTTCCTCACCCTCTCTGTGGATCTCATTAGAGATATCAAATGCACCCTTCATAACACGAGCAGCAGGGGAGAAGATATACTGTGTTCTCTTGAAGGAATCATTGTAAACAGCCTTTTTCGGTCTCTTGAACACCACTTGCGTTATCCATGGATCATTCAACAGTTGGTTAATGTCGTAACGTTTCGTTGGATCGACAGTTAATAGGTTCGAAACACAATTTTTTGCTGGTTGAGAGATCTCATCCCACCAAGGCTGTAGGAAGGTGAACTGACCACGAGCAACCTTTTGGGTCAAAACTTCAATCTGATCATCGTAGAACGGAGGGAACCCACAGAGCAGAGTGTACAGAACACAACCAAGCGCCCACATGTCAACCTCCTTGGAATATAGCTGGTCTTTAACGATTTCTGGAGCGGTGTAGCCAACGGTTCCACATGGAGTCTTGGTTTCATCAAACCATATCTGTTTCGACAAACCGAAATCAGCAAGCTTAACGATACCAATTCCACCACCACCAATCCCATTGATGAACTCGCCTTCATCCAGTTTGTTTGGGTCATCAGACTTACGTCTCTTGATGAACTTGGAATGAACCAGTGGGATTGGTTGAAACAGCAAGTTTTCTGGTTTGATATCTCTGTGAACCACACCAATTTCTTCGTGCAGGTACTTGATGGCCTCCGCGACTTGCTTAATTACATGACGAGCCAAGTCCTCTGAGAAGTAAGTGAACTTGACAATCTCGTTGAACACCTCACCACCTTGGACCAATTCTTGGATAATATAGTAGTACTTCTCCACCTCTTTAAACTCAACAAATCTGACAATATTTTCATGGTTCAACTGTCTCATTATTGTGGCCTCTTTTAGTACTGACTGGTGTTGATTCCTGTCGAGCTGCACTTTCTTGATGATCTTGATTGCAACAAATTCCTTGGTGAGGAGGTTGATACCTTTATGAACTGTGGAGAACGCACCTTCACCAATCTTCTCGACAATCTTGTACGACTCTAGGCCTGGATATTGAGAGCTTTGCAATCTGAGCTCCTCTTTCACAATCTCTGTAGCAAGGTCATTATAGTTGTAATAGTTTTTGTTTCCAGCTTGATGCGAGTAGTTTTGCTGCTCGTGGTTGTTGTTGCCCCCATGCGTGGTTGCTGTTCTTGCTCTTGTTGTTGTTGTTGTTGTTGTTACATTGGCGTTGTTGAGGTTATCAATGTGGATGGTGGTGTCCTGCACCACCTTGCTGCTGCCATCCACAGGAATCTTAGAAGAGCCATACGGGATGTCATGGGCTTGTTTGCCCTGTCTAATAAAGTTCTTGAGGTTCTGAACAAAGTAGTAAGCCATTAGTACATAAAAACAGACTAGTAACTATAAGAAAAAACAAACACTTACCTCAAACATAGGTTGAAGAAAACTAGCAAACAAAAACTTGTTACCGAAAACCTGTTATGAATTGTTTGTTTGTTTTTCAAACCAGATTAATCAAAGAGTCCAGAGAGGCGCAATCGACACACTAACAAACACACAAACACCGAATGGTCTTTTTCTTTTTTTTTTTTTTTTTGAATTTTTGAATTTTTGAATTTTTAGCTACTTTTGGAGATTTTTCTTTTTTTACGCTATTGTTTTCGCAACTTTGTTTTTCGCGCCATTTTGTGTTTATTATTGGTTCTTTGCCGCTTTTACGCGAGCGAAAATTGTGGTGTTTTCGCAACTAAATAATTTATTCCTCTCTTAATCAATCACTTTTGTGAAGTTTTGTCTCCTGAGTTGAATTTTTGTATCTGAAAACACCTTTTCTTTTACATTTGGAATTTCCATTGCCGATGTTGATGTCGATGTTGTTGATGTGATGTAAACGTTAGTGGAACTTTTGAAAGATTGGTGGAACACACGACCACGACACGAAACTTCAGAAAAGAAGCACAAATGACCAAAGATAAAAGAGGGTGGGCGCAAACACCCCAAAATCTCAAGAGTAGTCCATATATATTTATCACCTGATGGTGGTGGTGGTGGTAGTAGTAGTAGTAGTAGTAGTAGTGGTGGTGGTGGGTTGGTGGGCTTTTTCCATCTAAATCGTTCGATATGATCCTCCACCAGGTTTCTTTGTTTTTGTGGTTAATATTGATTCTTATGATTATGTAATGATTAAAACAAACACAGAAACAATGGCGGGCGGCGGTAATAAGAAGAACGGAAACTCAACCAGAGATGGTTTGATTTTAATTCAGTATTACTTGAATGGTTAAAGGGATATAAAACCCCCCCTTGCTATCGATTATCATCCTACTTTCTGCTCAACTTCTTGCAAGGGGCGAGGTGGGGGAGTGTACGGCGTTAAAGGAAAGACAGTGCTCACATCAATCGCTATGGAGAATAGGCTCCAAGCTACCCTAGTTGAAATTGGTAGCGCTTCAGCTGTTTGGGAGCATTCTCAGAAGCAGAAAGAAGCCAGGAGAGAGTTGAAGAGGGTTGCGTCACCAGACAACACTACGGGAATACCAGACCCGACATATCTAACCATTTCCAAGACCTCTATAACGGTAGATGGTGGTATCATTGACCACGACTTACCAGCTGATACGGTGGTTCAGCTCAATCAAGAATGTATGTTGAGAACGGACGAATCAAATATCATCGTGTGTGCACTGCTGGACTCCAAGACACGGAAACCATTGCCCCTGTTGACAATTGGTCTTATTGAAATTGCGCAACAAGAGATAGTCGCTGCTGAGGTTGCCCTCCTGAACGGGAGAAACATCTGGAAAGGTGGTTTCTTGAAACTAGAACAGAAGCCTCATCTGAGTCTATACATTAATGGAGGAAGAAAGGTTCACATCCAGGTGCGATACCACATTGTTCTGGTTGAAAGTCTCTACCTGGAATTCCCGAGAGCACTCAGCACCAACCTTGACCCTCTTTTAGAAACATACATTACTAGAAATGAGGAGGAACCTACAAAGTCCAGCTTTACATCAAAACTGTTCTATGACACAATCACCAAGTCAACAATTGAATACCCAAATAATACAGAGAGTAATACTCCATTTGTCAATGGGCTTGATGCTGATCTTTTACCTTTCCAAGGAACCACTGTGAAATGGCTTCTTTCAAAAGAAGGCATGGAATTCAGCAAGTTAAATGACTCGATAGAGCCCCTTGTTTATGACCATGGTCTTAATTTGGACCAATTGAAAAGATGGTTGAATACAGTGTCATATGGGTTTACACTGATCCAGCTGCCCTTTTACAAAGAGAAGGTATGGTACAACCAATATAGCAACAACATTTGCTCGCAGCCACAAGCGCTGAAGTTTCTGAGAGAGAGTTCTCCTAATGCGGCAGGGCTTTTATGTGAGGAAATGGGATTGGGGAAAACCGTTGAGATACTCTCTCTTGCTCTTTTGAACAAGCGGCCCACTCTTGACATCACTTCTTCATATTTCGATTCAGGGAAGAAAAAGAGCATCCGTAAAGTTAAAACTTCGTTGATAATTTGTCCAGAATCTATTTTGTCTCAATGGGTTGAGGAAGTTGAGTTGCATGCTCCTGGACTAAAGACAATGATTTATAAGGGACTCAACAAGCACAAGAATATCTCTACAAGGAAGCTCGTGGATATGATCGCTGAATGTGATATTGTTGTGACTTCATATGCCACTCTTCAACGAGAAGTTCACAATGCAGTTTATGACCCAAGCAAATCCAAAAGATTGAGGGGTAGATCATACGCATCTTTATCCGCTGCTGGATATAGGAACTCGGAATACTTTGACAAAGATGATATTGATAAGTTGAAACTAATGTATCAGGAAATGGGAGCTGGCTCTTCTCAAGCAGACGAAAACAGGGAGGAGGATTATACCTCACCACTAGTCCTTATCGAATTTTGGAGACTGATCTTGGATGAAGTGCAAATGGTTGGTAATACTGTTGGTAATATCTGCCGGATTGCAACAATTATACCCAGAGTCCACTCGTGGGGTGTAAGTGGAACGCCAATAAAGAAGGATGTCAATGATTTGTCCTCCCTGGTTATGTTTTTAAGAGTTTTCCCCTTCTGCCAAGGTTCCTTGAGCTGGAAAAAATTGATTGCCAATACAGATGACTGTCTTGAATTCTTCAAAGGTATAAGTTTCCGCCACACAAAGGAATCTGTCAGCAAACAGATCAAACTCCCTCCCCAGCAGAAGGTCCTTTTGCAAGTACCATTTGGTCCCATTGAGCAGAACAATTACGAAGAGCTCTACAGATCCTTTCTCAATGAAGTTCAACTGGATGCAGCTGGTAACCCCACAGTAGATGACTGGGAGGCATCGTCTTCCTTCTACGAAAAGATGAGGAATTGGTTAAAGATATTGCGCAGAATATCTTGTCATGCCAACTTGGGCATTGAGAAGAGCAGTCGTGAGTTTGGATCCACCTCGTTTGAGTATGAGGCCATTGACCAAGTGTTGAGGCAAATTTTGGAATCATCTGTGGATAAAATCAGTCATCTTGAACGAGAGATACATTCTTTGAAGATTGACAAGGGACTTTATTACGAGTTAGATGGCCAGTTCCCGGAGGCACTCAAGGTGTGGTCAGAGGACATCCCAAAGATTGAACAAAAGATTTCAGAGATCCGAGAAGAGATGAAAATAGCACCTAGCGAGAAACTCACTGTTTCGTTGAGAGCTTACATGGAGATACTACATAGATCTTACTTCTTTGTTGCTGCCGCACATCATCAGATTGTCTTCCCACCACTTGAAACGCTTGTTCCAGGTATCAGAGAACAAGTATTGGAGAAAATTACAAATGCAGAGTACCGTGACTACCTTAGACAACATCCAGAAGAAATTGACTATTCCCAAGTTGTTGTTCAGAGACCATTAAATAAGAATGAATTTAAACACGTTGAACTAGAATCAGAGTATTACTCCAAGGCACAGAGAGTAAGATTGGACCTTTTATCGGAGCCAGCGGCTGCTGTTTATGAGTTTGTGAAGAAAGTAAAGCATCCACTCCTCTTATCAATGGAGACAATTCAGAGTTATAAGTTTAATTCTTTGGAAGTCAGCGGTTTTGCATTTAAGGTATCAACTACGATCTGCCAGATGAACATTGCATCTAGTGTTTTAAACAGGTGGAATCATAAGCTGGCATCAGTCCTATCAACATCTCTTTTGGACACGAAATCATCAGATTTTGGGTATTCGGATGGTGAAGAGTATTCCAGTTCTTTAGAAGAGCAGGCAGTGTCAGCATCTTACTTAGAGTACATTAAGAAGCTGATGGAGATGCGAAACAGATTGTTAAACGGGCCTGAAGCCTTAACATCGAAGAAAAGTACAAGTTTCATGGCAGTTGGCAGTTCCTCTAGAATTGAAGGTGAGTTGAAGAAGGAGTTACCAGATTTATCAATGAATTTTTCTTTGAAACTCTTGTTGATTGAGTCTAGAAAGTTACTAAATGAGGAAGTTGTTGATCACCACTGGCTGACTGACTTTGTCCTGCAGGTTAAAGATATCTATGATAAAGAAGTGAAGATGAGCACAGAG
The DNA here is from genome assembly GCA_003706665.2 of Barnettozyma hawaiiensis. NCBI lineage: Eukaryota > Fungi > Ascomycota > Saccharomycetes > Phaffomycetales > Phaffomycetaceae > Barnettozyma > Barnettozyma hawaiiensis. The sequence goes on along the minus strand of PPLY02000011.1, from coordinate 176,230 downwards.
CTGATAAAAACTTACAAAACATTCAATGATCTATATAACAAGAAGACCGTGTATTACAAGCAACTGCAACAGATTTCTGACAGTCTTACTCCACCTGCACATGATCCAAACACACATATTTCCTCCCAGATTTATAATCTGAACTACTCTATTCAGTGCAAAACGGAGCAAATCGCCACCACTGGAACCAGAATCAAATACCTCACAATGATATCTGACAATAGTGGCAATATGGACAAGATTTGTGCAATCTGTCGATCCGAAATTACTGTTGGATCGTTAGTTCAATGTGGACATAAATACTGCAAGGAATGTCTTGCGTCGTGGCTGGGTACTCACGGCGTAAAGAGAGACTGTCCAATGTGTAACCAGATCATTAAACCAGCCGATATTTACCACTTCACATTGAATAAGGATGTTTTGAGCATGGACACCTTGACTATATATGATGATGATGATACAGGCAATGAAGAGGAACTTTTCCAAGTTTACCACAAGGTCAATGAGGAGAACCTGGAAAAAATAAACACTATCAAAATTCACCAGGACTATGGGTCCAAAATCAACACAATTGTTAGACAGATTATTTGGCTGAAAGATCAGGATCCAGAAGTGCAGATTGTCATTTACTCGCAATGGACACAGATGTTACAGATATTAGCGAAGGCCCTCGAGCAAAATCACATCAAGTTCTTGGGGTCGCGGAATACGCATAGTGCTGTTCTTACCAAAAATCTGTCCTCCTCGTTAAGGTTGGATTTGGTGAGTTTCAAGAAGGATCCATCAATTACTTGTTTTCTTCTCAATGCTAAAGCAGATGCATCTGGATTGAATTTGATCAACGCTACCCACGTATTCATCTGTGAGCCTTTGGTCCAAACCGCACTGGAACTACAAGCCATCAGTCGAATACATAGAATCGGTCAGACTAAACCGACTACAATTTGGATGTTCTTGATTAGCGGGTCTGTTGAGGAGAGCATTATGCTGCTCAGCACCAGGAAGAAGGTCAAGGAGAAGGAGAAACTGGATACAGACGAGCTCAGTAAATCCACAAAGACCCTTGTTAGTTCAAGTGGCGAGGTTGTGGATAACGCTGATCTTTGGAATGCCTTCTTCAGTAGGAAAGTGAACACTATTTCATAAAGATAATTCAGTTTTTACACCTTCTGGCAGCAATTTAGATGAGAATGGAGTTTATGTTTTGATACCCATTTTTTGTTCAAAGAAATGTTTTAATCATTTGATGTTCTTTCTGGAGGTCGGGAAAGTGACATTTAGAAAAGGGAGAACGACAGACTCCTCATAAATGTAAACAGAGAGCATACCAATAATAGCTAGAACACAATCTGTCTTTCCACACTGCTGGCCACATAGCCTCAAGTTTACATTCGCGTAAATCCAAACTGTAGAATTTCCCTCATTTGGCTAAAAAGGTTCGATTGAGTTGCGTACCCTGCATGCAGTGACCCGCATTAGGAGTAACCCGCACCATGACTATGCTATGCAAACTTCTCTCTGGTTGTGCAAGCATGTAGAAGAGATGATGGCACTGCAGTCGAAGTAAGTGTCGAAACTTCATTTGTGCTTTGCAGGCTTTAAACCAAAAACCTCACACGCTGATGCACTCATGTCAAGTTTATCCAGGCATTTGGGTTTTTTGTTAGTTGTGAAGTAAAGATACCCAGCTTTTTGTGCAAGGACCGGTGCTTCTGTAACCCTGTTGGAACGTGGCAGCACATGTCTATAATTATTATTCTTCAATACCACAAGAAAGATATGAGAGAAAGCTCACACCTATTAGGAGCTCCATATCAGCAGCTCCCTTACTTATTCCGGCATCCAACAAGCAAGCAAGACCTGTAGTGTCTCTGCGTTTATGCTGCTTTCACAGGCCTTGGGCGCCTCAAAAAAACTTGGAATGTAACAAATTGCTTAATTATGCGTTTCTCTATACAACAGCTATGACGTGACAAGTGGTGATGCATGTAGTCATGGAACTACTGCAACACGCGGATGCACAGTAAAATATATCGACTTACAGCTCTCTGGTGGTGGTGGTGTTGAGGAGATTAGTATTTGTCCCCAAATGGTATTTTGCAGCTCTGTACTTATAGTCTTTTTTCAGTTTCATTCGTTCTCAATAATTCTATAAACCCTTTATGGTTCCGGACTTCCTACACCCGGATTCATTGTTCCTTCACATACTAATAATTACCAATTATATCCTTTTGTATTTTGTAGGATATAATAAGCTCTTATGGCCAAGTTGGTAAGGCGCTACACTAGTAATGTAGCGATCCTCAGTTCGACTCTGAGTGAGAGCAGTTTTTTTGGCTTGAGTTGGTACTGACCAAAATTATATATATATATATATAATAGAACAGATACAAAGGGACACAGTGACTTGTCTAGTTTGCAGTTACTTGTCTAGTTGTATGTTGCAGTTCGTAAGTAAATTAACTGTTGGTAATGACTTATAAATGAAACGAGTATGCTTACATCATATATTAGTAATGGGTTTCTTAAAAAAACAAACAAAAAAAAACATTGACCACAATCGCTTTTTAGATTCGCTTTATACCACGTCTTTCGCAGTGATTGCTTGCTTTGGTGCTTATCTAGCACTTGGTTTCTTGGACTGATAGAGATTCATAACAAACTCAATATCCCAATTGCCTGAGTTTACTCTTTGTGGGTGTTTTTCAAAGACTTTGAAGATATCGGAATTACCCGTACTGGCTTTTTTGAACTCCAAATCTTAAACTTGTTAGAGAAACCGTCGCCATTTCCATTTGGAATAGATAAATCCACTAAAGTCACAGTCTACAATATTTTTAGCGGTGTTTGAAGGAGACTTCTGACTTTTTGAATCAAATCGAAACCCCAGCCGCCGTCCTGCTGCTCCCATCCCCGATATCACCCACATGTCCAACCCGTTCAACGCAGAATTGGCTTCATTGGGCCGTGAAGGGTCACCACAGGATGACTCTCCATCATACAGATACTCATTGCTGTCAATTGAAGAGACTGTATCCGATCTAAAAACCGATCTGAAGGAAGGTCTAATATCAATGCAAGAAGTCACCCAAAGAAGAGGATTCCATGGTCTCAACGAGTTGAACTCTGAAGAAGACGAGAGCTTGGTTTGGAAATTCCTATCAACATTCTACGAGGATCGTTTGATTATGCTGTTGATAGGTTCCGCGTTTATTAGTTTCTTCATGGGAAACATTGATGACTCTGTCAGTATCACATTGGCCATCGTTATTGTCGTTACTGTTGGATTTGTACAAGAATACAGATCCGAGCAGTCCTTACAAGCACTGAACAAACTTGTCCCTGCTGAAGCTCACTTGATCAGAAATGGATCTATCAAGGAAGTTTTAGCTACGCAATTAGTACCTGGTGATTTGGTTCATTTCTCAGTTGGTGACAGAATTCCTGCTGATATCAGATTGACAGATAGCGTTCATTTGTCAATTGATGAGAGTAACCTGACTGGTGAGACTGATCCCGTTCATAAAAATACTGAAGCTATTGTGCCACAGGCACCAGGTGCGCCAGTTCCACTGACAGAACGTCATTGCATTGCATACATGGGTACTTTAGTCCGTGATGGTCACGGTACTGGTATTGTTGTCGGTACTGGTCACAATACTGCCTTTGGTTCTGTGTTTGAAATGATGAGTGATATTGAAAAACCGAAAACCCCATTGCAAAACTCTATGGACAAACTGGGAAAGGATCTATCCACTGCCAGTTTTGTCGTTATTGGTATAATCTGTCTAATTGGTATTTTTCAAGGTCAATCATGGCTAGAAATGTTCCAGGTCTCTGTGTCTTTGGCTGTTGCTGCTATTCCGGAAGGTTTGCCAATCATTGTCACTGTTACTCTGGCTCTTGGAGTGTTGAGAATGGCCAAACACAAGGCGATCGTTAGAAGATTGCCAAGTGTTGAAACACTGGGCTCTGTCAATGTCATCTGTTCCGATAAAACAGGTACATTGACCCTAAACCATATGGCAATCAAGGAGATTTGGACCGTGGATATGAAGCAATCGCATTTAAACATTGAGAAATACTCACAGGCTCAGCTCAAACAGTATTTAACTGCTGATGTGAAGCAAACCCTTGAATCTGCAAACTTGTGTAACAACTCGAGGTTTTCTCAAGAAAGTTCAAAGTTTGTTGGTAATCCAACTGATATTGCAGTGTTGGATATTCTTCCCCAATTTGAGTTAGAAGATGTGAGGCCACAGACTTCCAGGGTGCATGAATTGCCATTCAGTTCACTGAGAAAGTATATGGCTGTGGCTGTGCAGACAGGTGACAAGAACAGGGTATCTACCTATGTCAAGGGTGCCTCTGAAATATTGTTGGAGAGATCGACTCAGTATCTCACCAAGGATGGTAAGTTGAACAAACTGAATGATTCTATCATTGAACAGATTAGAAGTTCAACTAATGAACTGGCTTCTAAAGGTCTCAGAGTTATTGCTGTGGCCCACTCTAGTTCTGACTTTAAAGATGAGCCAAGTGATTTAATCTTTGACGGTCTTATTGGTATGAAGGATCCTCCCCGTCCTACAGTCAAGAGCTCACTAGCAAGATTGATACGTGGTGGTGTTCATGTCATCATGATTACTGGTGATTCTGAAGCCACTGCGGTTCAGATTGCTAAGGAGATTGGTATGCCAATCACCAACGTTGCAATCAATGTGATGAATGGTGACAAGCTTGATTCTATGACCGACAATACTCTTTCCCAAACCATTGAAAACGTTCTTGTTTTTGCCCGTACCACTCCTGAACACAAGGTGAAAATTGTCCGTGCTTTACAGCAGAGAGGTGATATCGTCGCTATGACTGGTGATGGTGTCAATGATGCACCAGCTCTGAAATTGGCTGACATTGGTATTAGTATGGGTAAGATGGGTACCGATGTCGCCAAGGAAGCATCTGATATGGTTCTTACTGATGATGACTTCTCTACCATTCTCCATGCTATTGAGGAAGGTAAAGGTATTTTCAGTAATATTCAGAATTTTTTGACATTTCAACTATCTACATCTGTTGCTGCTCTGTCGTTGGTTGGATTTGCCACCATTTTCAAGTTGCCAAACCCATTGAATGCTATGCAAATCTTGTGGATCAATATTCTGATGGATGGTCCGCCAGCGCAGTCTCTTGGTGTTGAACCAGTGGATGATGAGATAATGAACAAACCTCCAAGAAAAAGAGATGCAACCATTTTGACAGAAGCTGTTTTCAAGAGATTGTTCTTGAATGCTATTTTCGTTATTGTTGGAACGCTTTATGTGTATATCAGAGAGATGAAGGACAACCAGATTACTGAAAGAGACACCACCATGACTTTCACGTGCTTTGTCCTGTTTGATATGTTCAATGCTCTGAGTTGTCGTCACCCAACAAAATCTGTGTTTGAGATCGGGTTAACCAATAAAATGTTCAACTTTGCCGTGCTGGGGTCTCTACTGGGTCAGCTATGTGCTATATATGTCCCATTCTTCCAGTCGATTTTCCAAACAGAGGCACTATATCTAAGTGACTTACTGTTTCTGACATTAGTGTCAAGTTCCGTTTTTGTTTTTGATGAGTTGAGAAAGAAGTTCTCACTCTCAAGTCCTGAGTCTTACTCAATGGTCTGATAGATGGAGAGAGGTTACCACTACTAACTATAGATAGTCCGCGCTCTGATGTAATGTACAACACTACAATGGGAGCACAGCGGTATATGTACAGGTATTATTATGCATTAAGGAAGCAAGTAGTTATATCGTAAGAGAGGCTGCCTTTTTGAGTCTATTCATGATGGCGAGACCTTCGTTAATTTCATCCACTGACTCGACAAATATGATATCAACATGTTCCTCTTCATCCAGTTGTCTCAGGAGTCTGAACATATTCGATGAGATTTCCTCCTTGGTTCTCCCCAGGTTCTCGACAACACCATTGAAACCAACACCGTGGAAATGTTCAGCAGTCAGCAGTCCAAGCTTCAGACCTTGCAAGTTGTTTTGCTCAATATGCTCTTTAATGCGGGCCTCCTCCTTCTGCACTAGTATAACTTTGGCAGTCGGGGAATAATGCTTATACTTCATCCCAGGTGTCTTGACAACCTCGTTTTCATCAGCGACACGCTTTGCTACTCTGATATTAGCCCAGCGTTTGCCACCCACAGCTTTAATCTGTTCTAGACTGATACCACCCGGTCTCAAAAGCATTGGTGGGTCACTAAGGCCATCCACCACAGTGGACTCAACGCCAACCTGGGAACAACCACCATCAAGAATCAGTGGGATCTTCCCTTGCAAATCGTGATAGACATGAGAAGCCAGCGTTGGACTTGGTCTTGTGGATGCGTTGGCAGATGGGGCAGCGATTGGGACATGGCTCAAGTGGATCAGTGCCCTCGCTATAGGATGCACTGGAAGTCTGATCGCTGCTGTAGGCTGGTTCACTGTAGTGAGTTTCGAGAGTCTTGAGCTCGTATCATGCGGAATCAGAATAGTGAGTGGACCTGGCCAGAACTTATCCACGAGTGGCTTGTAAATATCAGGGATATCAACATTGAAGAACTCCTTCACCTGGCTCTTTGACGAAATATGAGAGATGAGAGGGTTGTCAGCAGGTCTGTTCTTTGCTTTGTAAATGTTCTGCACTGCTTCGTCGTTGAAAGAACAGCCTCCGAGGCCGTACACAGTTTCTGTGGGGAATGCAACCACATTGCTTGTTGTCGAGAGCAGCTTGGCTGCTTCTTCAAGATGCTGTTGGGTTTGTGCATCAGAGATGGTCAGGTTATCATGTTCATCAAAATGGATTGATTTTAGGTCTACTTTGAGTATTCTTGTATCAAACTTCTGATATGACTGGGCCATGGTTAACAATGTTCTTCTAACCCTTGTATTCATCCACAGAAAAGATGATAGCGGTGTCTTTTGCAGGGGGCGCCGCCGTTCTTCAAAGAGACCACATCGGGCCTTTTTTTGTGGGCAAAAAAAAAAAATTAGACCCTAAAAGATGTAAAACACCCGTATTAGGAAATTATCCTTTTTCAAACAGGTCGGATAAACTTGCCCTTTAAAACTGCAGTGGCGTAATTTTTGATAAAAGCGTCTCACCGGAAAAAAAAAGCATCTTTCTGCAGTTTGACCCCAAAATTAACAGCTGACCTCTCTTCTGGAAACAAGAGTCATTCATATCGTGGTGGAGCTAGCTAGCAGTGTTTTATGAGAAAACACGGCTCATAATAGCTACTGGTCACACTCCTACAATATATACTTTGTAAGTTCTTCCGAGCGGTGGGAGCAGTGAAGAACGGACAGGGCAAGTCCAAGTGTGCAAAGCAGAAAGCAACCACCAACTATAGTTTAACAAATACGAATGGAAAAGAAATCGCGCGTCACTCCAGAAAACCATCCAAATGGAGAAACTCCGGTGAATCTGCCCAGCATGTTTGTTCCACGAAATAAAGAAGAGAATAAAAATTATCCGAAAATACCCCAGTTTTTATGCACCACGACGCGCGGCTCGATGTGTGTGCGTGCCAAAATAGGGTTTTAACCCCAATGTGTCAGCCACCCTCTCAGAGAAAGTATTGTGTGACACGGATGCTACTACATGCAGACCAAGATCCAAGTATAAAAGAGAGGTTGTGTGCAAGATCCCTTAGTTGCTACAAACCAGACAACAACAGCTTAAATCATGGGACTCGAAAGCAACAAACTTGTTAGAAGATACATCAACCTTGATCAAAAGACAGAAGGGTCCACCACTGTGGGGATCCTTATTGGTCTTTTTGCTGCGTTTGGTGGTATTCTTTTCGGTTATGACACTGGTACTATCTCTGGTATTCTTGCAATGCCGTATGTCTTGAAGACATTCCCTGAGGACAACCCAGGCATGGGTGGGCAACCAGGTGTTTTTTCCTCGTCTGAACACTCCTTGATTGTTTCTATTTTATCTGCTGGTACGTTTTTCGGTGCCTTAGGTGCTCCATTACTCAGTGACACTTTGGGTCGTCGTTGGACTTTGATAATTGCTACTGCTCTTGTGTTCAACTTTGGTATAATTCTGCAGACAGCCACCACTGGAATTGACCTTCTTGTTGCAGGAAGGGCTTTTGCGGGTCTTGGTGTCGGGCTAGTCTCTGCTTGTGTTCCGTTGTATCAAGCTGAGACTGTTCCAAAGTGGATTCGTGGTGCAATCACTTCAACATACCAGTGGGCCATCACGATTGGTTTGCTACTGGCTTCTTGCATCAATCAAGGCACACATAACATCGACAGCACAGCTTCATATCGTATCCCAATTGCTATCCAGTTCTTGTGGTCTCTGATCATCACGATTGGCATGCTATTTCTTCCAGAGACACCTCGTTTCTTTGTTTCAAAGAACAGACACGACGATGCCATGAAGTCGTTATCGCGTATTAGACGACTTCCAGAAGGACACCCGGCCTTGGTTGATGAGTTGGGCGAGATCACTGCAAATTTTGAGTTTGAGACCAGTGCTGGTAAGTCAGGCTGGTTAGACTGTTTCAAGAGCAACAACAACCATCAGCTCAAGAGACTGTTGACTGGTATTTTCATCCAGGCCTTCCAGCAGCTGACCGGTATCAACTTTATCTTTTACTTTGGTCCAACTTTCTTCAAGAACTCTGGTATCGACAATGAGTTTTTGATCCAGATTGCCACGAACGTGGTGAATGTTGGTATGACTGTTCCAGGAATTCTGCTGATTGAAGTCATTGGCCGTCGCTCCTTGTTGCTGATTGGTGCTGCTGGTATGTGTGTTTCGGAATTACTTGTTGCGATTATCGGCACTGCCAAGCCGGACTCGGACTCTGCCAATAAGTCCCTTGTTGCCTTCACCTGTATCTTCATTGCCTTTTTCGCAGCCACCTGGGGTCCAATCTGCTGGGTCATTGTTGGTGAGATTTTCCCTTTGAGAACCAGAGCAAAATCTGTTGCCATGTCAACGGCATCTAACTGGCTGTGGAATTTTGCCATCGCCTATTCCACACCGTACTTGGTTGACGATGCTCCCGGCTCAGCCCGGCTGGGTTCCAAGGTGTTTTTCATCTGGGGTGGCTGTAACTTCTTGTGCTTCTTCTTTGCCTTCTTTATGGTTTATGAGACCAAGGGCTTGTCCTTGGAGCAGATTGATGAGATGTATGCCACTGTTCCAAGTGCTTGGAAGTCAAAGAACTTTGTCCCAGTTGACCACAGTTTCACTAGAGCTGTCCACCCAGACGCCGCAACCACCACTACTATTGACGACAAGACTGCTATAGATCACATTGACCCAAGCGACAATCAATCCACCGTGTAAACATTGTGTATACGTTTTAATGACTATCAAATGACTAATCCCCCACTACACTTACTTAATCGTTCATATGTGTGTGTATATACTATTGTTAAGTCTTGGTGCAAGTCTTCACTTGGAGGCCTTGTCGGCACCCTCCTTGGCACCCTCCTTAGCACCAGTCAAACTGGAAGACACAAACTCAGCAGCCTCATTCAACGACTTTTTAGCAGTCTCAACGTACTCCCCTGCAGTCTCGCCAAAAGACTTACCAGACTTGGCCTCATCGTGGCCCTTCTGGAGAGAATCACCGAGCTGCTGGGTAGAGGATTTGGCATCCTCCGGTTGCAGAGCAGCCTGAACCTTGTCAACTTGATCAGTCAGAAACTCCTTACCTTGCTGGCCATACGACTTTTGGTCCTGTGGGGTCAGCTTCTCAGTGGTCTTGTCAACAAATGATTTTCTTCCAGTATCAGACATTTTTTTTATATATTTTGTGTGTGTATGTGAGTAATGTTAACAAGAAGATAAACAACCAACCAATATTGGAACAATTGGGGGGTATTTATACTCACACAGTATTAAGTTCGAACCGTGGAAAAAATGAGAACACCTGTCATGCATAGGTGAAATTGCATGTGTGAAATTTTTCGTCGTCATAAATAGATCAACTGTAGCAATGTTGCTACTAGTGATGTTTTTTTTTAACCCTTGCCACATGTTGCCCTGTACAACAAACACATTTCTGCACCGTCAGTTGCCAACATACCGTGTTGACTAAAGAACACAAACACATACAAACTTCATTTGAAAGAAAGATATTTCAACTCTATGTGATCAGCAGTGTGATGAATCAATTTGAAGTATTTTATTTGTTTTAGTTTATATTATTTTTTTTTTGACACAAAAACGGCGGTTACATTTTTGTTTTTCGCCAAAACAGTTTTCGCCAATTAGCTTTACGCCAATTTTTTGGCCACGTCATTTCAATGTGCAATTACGTCATAAATGATGATATAATATTTCATATTACGAGGGTTGGTAATTCTCTGAGTATGACCAGATCAGTCGGATCTCTCTCGAGCAGGGCCACCATTATGTACGTTTTGATAGTAACGGGAAGCCATTATATTCCTTTTGTTAGTGTGGGTCTGTAAATCTGGTAGACAAACAGAGAACTACAACACAATATAATGGTCGCTCCAATCCCGATACCTGGACTAAGCGGGAGTCGTAGTTGGAACAACAACAGCACAATCAGCAGTACAAGCAGTACAAGCAATAGCACAAGCAACAGTAATAGGAATAGCAACAGTAGGCACGCCTCAATCGAGCAGCATTTAAACAGACCTAATACAAGTTCCAATATCAATGTCAGTATCCACAGCAACAGAAGAATCAGGTTTGCACCGCCAGCAGCAGCAGGCTCTGTTCCAAGGAGACTGCGTACTAACCACATTCGAAACCAAATTCTTGGGAGAAGCAGTGGCCGAGGCCGGCACAGTGGCAGTGGCAGTGGCAGTATCAGAGGAAACAGGGAACAGGTTCTCGGTCTTGACTTGGCTAGAGGTTTGTTTGACAGCAGAGCTGACTTCAACTCAGAAGAGAATCTTCTTGCTGAGATCAACAGAATCTCTACCCGGTCATTGATTGATGAGATGACTGCAAGAAGCGGTACAGTGGCAAGAATGAGGAGGATGAATGATACCCGTGGTGGTGACGATGTTGCTGTTGAGTTGATGTGTAGTGGTCATAATTACGACCCTGGTGCCTCAGGATCTACTGCAATCGACTTGGTGCTCGATACGTTCCTCAGGATGAGACGTACCGAGGGGACACATTATGACTCTACACTCACAAAAGGATCATCATCACCACCACCAATAGAGGAGAAAAGGAAGTCGGAAGTTGACAAGATGAAATTTTCCACGATTAGACCACAATCGTGTTCTTTCTTTCGAAGTGGAGTCAAGTACTTTGAAGATTTAGAGTCGACGTCGTCGTCGTCGTCGTCGTGCTCTATTTCATTTATTCATCTTGACCTGAAGAATATGTCCAATGAAGGATATCTTGAGTTCTCGAGCCCAGAGCTTCGCAAAGCGTGGATTGCAGACTTTGCTCCACACTACAGTCTCCAGGATGGCAGTAATGGTCTAACGTGCAGCCTTGGGTTCAAGAGTGAGATTATCGACTTTGAAAAATATGACCTGCGATATGAATCCATGCTGAAACGCAATTTTGACCTGGCACTCAAAATGGAGAACCACATTGGTGAGCCAGAGTGTTTCCACCTCATTTACAACAATTGTCTCGTGAGGAAACAGCTATCGCGATGGATGATTCTCAAACCTTTCAAAGGGCTCACGATGAAGTCCATGATGAGTCTCATTACGTGCTGTGACTGTCTTGAAAGAGTTCAGCGCCGCTTCATTCTTCTCAGGCTGTTCTTTAGTAGTTTGGGGGAAGTTCCTGATTTGTTGGGATGCATTGACCATGAAACAGGGGTCATTGAGCTAGTTGCAGCCGAAGGAAAGCACTCGGTGATTACTGAACATATGCTTCGTGAAAGGGAGATTAGCCACTATGACCAGAATGATTCTGTTGTCAGACTGTCAAGGAAAACTCGAGCCTACTCTTCTGCATTGATTACTTTGTCTTAAAACAATACGTATCACCCACCCACACGCCCCTAGATTATGTACAAGTAGGTGTTTTTTTAGGATGACCATCCACCTTCACCTGATCTTATGTCTTCACGTCTTTGTCTCGTCCATTCCTTCTTGCACTCTCTATACGCCTTGAAGTACTCATGACACATATCTCTGTCAAAATTATTCAACTCAAGGCACTTTATACTCATGTTGGCACTCTCCTGGCAAGGATCGTAATAACGCGATGGGCCTTTAGTGGCAAACTTCATCTTGTGATAATCTGACTTTGGGTCTTCTGGATAAAACTTGTACTCTTTTGAAGACCCTCCTGTAAAGTTCACATACTCTTTCTGCTTAGCTACAGTCGGGTCAGAAGCTTTGAAATCAGCATCATTCTTTCTGTTGTCGTCTGACATAGTTGTGTTCTAATGAGAGAATAATGTGGGTACGTAAACTGGAGCTGGAACAACAGCTTTTTTTTTTTTGATTTTAATCATCCATCAACCTCGGCTTACTCCCAAAAACTTTTTTTTTTTGGCTGGTTGAAGAGATGAGCTTCATCTTGTGATATCTATAGAAATGAGTGATTTACAGGAGGATAATGAGGTGCTCTACTGCTCAAGATGCAAAGCTGACACAGCAGTGATATCCTCAAGAAAAGAGGTTTTCTGCTCAGCCTGTTTCATCCGGTTCATCAGTGGTAAGCAACGCAAACAGATGAGTTCTGACAAGTTCAAAGTGAAGTTTGGTGACAATGTCCATAAAGAGCGAGTACTATTCGCAATTTCGTTTGGCCTGTCATCGCTTGTGCTGCTGGACATACTGATCTCACTGTATGACGAGCAACTGCGGAATCCCCGGGGGCAACTCGGGTACGAACTCGTGGTTCTTTTTGTTGACGACTCGGGTCTCGAACGCTACCAACGAACGTATAGAGAGGTGATCTCGGCACTAGAGGAGAGATACCAGCTTCAAGGGGCAAGCAAATACCCTATAACATTCTCCAGAGTAGACATCAACTCGTTTGTCCAGGACCAAGAACATTTGAAGAAGATCACACTGTTGAAGGACTTTACCACTCTCAAGTATAGTGGTGTAGACGCCGACAACATCACAGTTGAGCAGATCCTCAAGAGATGTCCTAATAGAGCATCAAGGCACGATCTCAAGCAGATCATGATCAAAGACCTTATAAACAAGTATGCATGTGACCATGGAATAAGCACAGTTCTATTGGGGAACAACATGAGCACCCTAGCTGAGCAGGTACTTTCGCTCACTGTGAAGGGGCGTGGCTCTCAAATCTATACAGAGCTTTCAGATGGAGTGATCAAGAAGACAGTCCAGGGGAGAGATATTGAGTTCGTGAACCCGCTGCGTGATGTATCGTCTCGGGAAGTGGGTCTGTTTGCGCAGTGCAGAGACCTACGAAGCTTTGAACTAGTTGATCTTGCCAACGACCATACGATGATGAACAAGCAGAAGACTATCAACGAGGTGGTGTCAAAGTATTACAAAGCAGTGGATACCGAATACGACAACATTGTGTCGACGGTAGTGAAGACTGGTGCCAAACTGACTGAACCACGGAACTTTGATGGGGAGGCATGCATTGTGTGTAACAACAAGATTTATAACAAGCCAATGGAGTGGCTCAAGGGAATCACATACAATGGTGATAGGGGCCCGGAGAATGAAATTGAGCAAGAGTCTTTCGAGGAATGGCAAAGGGCCAACGAACAAGTGGTGGAGGATCAGCACGGCGTGGTGCATCAAGCGACCCGCTGTAGTGTGTGTTATGGTTGTGCTGTGACTGTTGGCGGGAATGCCGGCCACAGTGTTTTCTGGCCTGTCGCCAGGGATAATGACGACGGCCAAAGGCAGGAGATTCTGGACCAGTTCATTATCGATGAGGAATCGTCTGATAACGAATGATTATGTAAACAAACATCACCAAAAAAAATATAAACACACAACCCAAAAAAAAGTGTACACAAAGAACTGATTTGAAAAGAAGGCTGCTGGGGGAAAACAGAATGTCACGTTTCATTCCTGAGGGCAAGAGCGATTTGAAATCCCAGCAACAGCAGGAGAAGGAGGCATACCGGAAGTTCCAGGAGGAGGAGCAGGACAAGGCGCACATGTCACTCTACGAACAAATGAGGCTGAACTATCTAGAGAAGGAGCAGGCGTATGAAAACAAGGTTCGTACCCGCAGCCGGCGGAACAATATAACGGAAGATGAGCTGGAGTACTATAGAATTCTGGATGCTGAGAAAGACGAGATCGAGAAGTCCAGAAAAAGAGCTGTTGATGCAGAGGTGGAGAAGTTTGACGAGTGAGTTTTGATCAAGCATACTACGTACAGCCTGAAGTAATACTAACATTGTTACAACAAAGACTGAAGAAACAGAGATTGAACAATGCTGCATTATCCCAGACCAGTCAGATGAAAGTCAAAGCGGCGGCCACGGTGCTGCTGCCAACCAAGACTTTAATAAAGGGAATCAAGAAAACCACTACCACAACACCAATCAAACAGGAAAAAGAACAACAGATTGCTGAAAAAGCACCCAATGAACGCAATACAACTAATCAAGCCAATGCAGGCCAGCAAACAACAGCAGCAGCATCACTTGTGTCCGGTTATTCCTCAGACTCAGAGTGATTTCTCACTGTATTATAGTGTTGTGCTGGCCCTACCGTCATGTTTTTCCATGTTTTTTTTTAAAAAAAAAAGCACTAGCTGAATCGAACACGGCCAGAAGCCGCACAGCACCACAGATGGCCAACTCCCGCTTCGAGTATGTCCGCTCTTTCGAATCACAGACGCCGCTCCTCCCACAGACGTACATTGTTGTTAGGATAGATGGACGTGGCTTCCATCGGTTTTCCTCCGCTTATCACTTCACGAAACCGAATGACTCAAGGGCACTGCGTCTCTCCAATGCAGCAGCGTTAAACGTGACGAGGCAGCTCGCTGATATCTTCCTCGCTTTCGGCGAGAGCGATGAGTACTCCTTCATCTTCAAACGTGATACCTGCTTGTTCAACCGTAGAAGCGAGAAGCTGGTGAGTACAGTCGTGAGTCTTTACACTGCCAACTATGTACAATTATGGGGGAAGTTCTTCCCCAATGTTGAATTGCAAACAAAGCACCTGCCCACCTTTGACGGGAGGGCTGTGATGTACCCGACACTGCAGTCTGTGAAGGATTATCTATGCTGGAGGTATGTTGACACCCATATTAATAACCTTTACAACACTGCATTTTGGAAGCTGGTGCAATCAGGTTTAACAACAACAGAGGCCGAGAATAGGCTCAGTGGGACATTGAGCTCGGATAAAAATGAGATACTGTGGCAATTGGGCTGTAATTACAATGAGGAGTCCGAGATGTTCAAAAGGGGAACCTTGATCTGGAAAAATGAGCTTCACCACATTGACGTTGTCAAGAGATTAGATGAGTTATTTGAAGGGTGTACATGAATACCACTCAAAAGTTACAGACTCGATATCGGGTGACTAATATACACTAAACAAAGCCCAAAAAAGAATGGTAATAAACTCATATATCTGTCATAGTGTACATGTATCACGGTAAAAAAAAAAGTCCCCTTACAGACTAGACTCTGGACTACTAACTAGTCTTTATAGTTGACGAAATATTACCCGGCCTTGCTTATGTTTTTTTTTTGTAGTTTTGGTTTTGGTGCCGTTTCTTTTTTGATTTTTCCTTGGTTCTGGTTCGGCTCGGCTCGGCTCGGCAATCGAAGGCAATTGACGGAGTTGTTTTCTTTTCTTTTACAAACTTCGGAATAAAAGAAATTTGACACATAAAGGTTTGTGTCTTTTTCCACATGGCTTTCAGGCGAAACAACAAGATGTCTTACTGACAGTTGACACATCGACACAACCCACCAAAGTAACTTTTGTTCAACTTGATTCCAGTATACCACTACCCCACCCCGCCCAACGCTTACTTGTTTTCCCTAGTGACCCGTTCGTCTGATGCCGTAGAAAAAAGTATAAAACGGCATTTTTGGCCAAACCCAAACCCAGCCTAGCCAATTAGACTCCACCAAATCAAACTAATCGACTAAAGGGGAGTGGTAGGATCCCGGTTTTGTAGGACTAGCGGACCAGTCATAGAGCAACAGTACTGCACCCCGGTGTGCTCACGCTGCTTTCAATTGGCCCTCCACATGAATCCGGGGCTGTCGATTGATTATATATGCAGGTGGAACGGCGGCAGCAAAAAAAGAAAAAAAAAAGTTGAAAAAGAAACGGCCCCATATAAAACCCATCTCGAGACTATAATTTTCCACTCCCTCTTTTTGTATTCTCATTATAGTTACAAGTATCATAAAAGAAATGTCTTTTGACAAGGACCCTGGCTCCTCACACTCGCCGACTCCTTCAATCCTAAAGGACACGCCATACTCCACAACAACATTCACAACAACAGCAGCAGAAGCAACAACAACATCACCCAATGCAAGCCTCATTACCAGATTCCGTGACTCTTTCAAAAGATTTGAACCAGACCTCAGTGATGAACATTTCCATCCAGGAATGACTGAGGAAGAACGTGAAGAGGTTATTCTGAAGCAAACTCCATTGAATAAGTCCCTAAAAAGTAGACACATGCAGATGATTGCCATTGGATCGTCTGTTGGGACAGGTTTGCTTATCGGTTCCGGTGCTGCACTAAGAACAGGTGGTGCAGCTTCTTTGCCCATTTGTTGGACTATTGTCGGTTTATTGCTTTTCGCTGTCATTCACGCCCTTGGTGAGTTACAGGTGACGTTCCCTTCACCGGGTGCTTTCAGTTCGCATGCTGGAAGATTTATCGACAAGTCCTGGGCATTCGCAGTTGGTTGGAACTATGCCTTTTTGTGGCTGGTGGTGCTACCACTGGAGATCATTGCCGCTTCAATGACTATTCAGTTTTGGAACACATCGATTAACCCTGTGGCATGGGTGTCGATTTTTTACTTTATCATCTTGGGGATCAACCTTTTCGGTGTTCGAGGATATGGTGAAGCTGAATATATCTTTTCAATCATCAAGGTCATTGCCATTGTCGGCTTTTTGATTCTTGGAGTTGTGTTGATTTGTGGTGGTGGTCCAGAGGGTGGCTTCATTGGAGGTTCCAACTATAGAAACCCAGGGGCGTTTGCACATGGGTTTAAAGGTGTCGCCACTGTGTTTGTCACTGCGACGTACTCTGTTGGTGGTTCTGAAATGATTGCCGTCTCTGGTTATGAGGCTGCCAATCCCCGCAAACAGCTGCCAACTGCAATCAAGCAGGTTTTCTGGAGAATTGTCTTGTTTTACATTGGTTCATTGACTTTGATTTCTTTGCTTGTTAATGCCCAAGACCCACGTTTGTTGTCCACCTCCTCTGCAGACGCATCAGCCTCTCCTTTTGTCATTGCCATCAAAAATGGAGGTATCAAAGGCCTACCATCTGTGATGAATGTCGTTATTATCTTTTCGGTCATGTCTGTTGGTAACTCTGCCGTGTTTGGTTGTTCGAGAACTCTACACTCTTTGGCTGTGCAAGGTTTGGCTCCAAAGATTTTCGGATACATTGACCGCATGGGCCGTCCAATCTTTGGTATCTTGGCCAATGCGATTGTCGGTTTGCTCTGTTACATCGCAGCCTCTGAGAAGGAATCCGTCGTGTTTGGCTGGTTGATGGCTATCTGTGGTCTTGCGGTCATTTTCACCTGGTTAACAATCAGCATCTGCCACATTCGCTTCAGATTAGCAATGAAAGCACAGGGAAGAACACTGGATGAGGTCCCATTTGTCTCACAGGCTGGATTCTGGGGGTCTGTCGGCGCTGTTATTATGCTCATTGTGTTTTTGGGTTTGCAGTTCTGGGTCGCCTTGTTCCCAATTGGAAAGGCACCAAACGCTGAGATTTTCTTTCAAAACTATTTGGGATTTGTCTTCTTTCTGGCCTGTTATATTGGCCACAAATGCTGGGTTAAATCCTGGTGGTCTTTCCAGCCGCTGGCTGAGATTGATTTGGACACTGGCAGAGCCTGTGCTGATATCGAATTGCTCAAGGCTGAAATTGCAGAGGAGAAAGCAGAACTCAGTACAAGACCTTTGTGGATACGTGCATGGAAAATAATGTGCTAGACTCGATGTGTGTGCGTGTGTGTTTGTACGTTGACGAGTTCATGATTTATGGAAATAAAACAAAACTAAACAAAACAGAACAGAACTTTTACAAAAATTTGTAGCCGCTTGATCCAGATCGCTTTTGTGTAATGTTTTTATTTTTTTTGCCTTTGCCTTTGCCTTTTTGCCCCCTCTAAGTAAACCCACCCGCGAAAATCCTGCATTTCTGTTGACACACTGAAGCAGAACTGAAAAAGTCCCCTTTCACTCTTCCTTAAAAGCATCAAAAGCATCAAAAGCATCAAAAGCACCCCCAGCGGCAGGAAAATATGGCGCGTAAGAAGAAAGCCGCAGAGACTACTGTTTACTACATTGCACCGCCAACGTTTGCAGCGGCAGGCGCTCCTCCACCACAACCGCCGCCACCACAACAACAACCACAGCCGCCGGTCTTTTTTGGCCACCAAGCACCACCACCACCACCACATCCACATCCACACGCACATCCACATCCACATCCACCGATGGCTCAGTTGCAGCATCCTTCACATCCACCACCAGTCGCTGGACACCCACAACAACCGAAACTATCACAGCAGCAGCAGCAACTGCACCTGCAACTACAACAACCTGGTCTGCAGTTTACAGAAAAAGCAGCTGGCTTGGGTTCCATTTTAATGGCCTCGGGGTTTGTTGAAGACCAGCAGCATCAGCAACAACAGCAACAACAGCAGAGTAATATTACACGAGGACCTATAGGACAAAACAAGGAACTGAAAGTGTTTATTCACCGTCCTGTACCCGAAGGAATCACCACGCCAGCTGCTGTTGACAGTTTTGTAAGAACCAATACAGTCGATGAGAAAGAGAACGAGCCAATAAAGGCCACTAATAAGAATGGTGACGATATTAAGTATGAGGATGAGGACCTCACTGCTCCCTTACGTGACCTCCTTCCCCAAAGTGACCTCATTTTCTCCAACGGGAACAACCGTGAGAAGAGACGAGTCGAGTTGTTTGAAAAGTATAGTGAACTGTACAAGTTCAAAGAACAGAACAGGGACAAACTGTACAGACAGCAGATGAGACGGTTAGATGATGAAATGACGAACACAATGACTGAGTCCGAACACAATTATTTGAAAGATGAATTCCTTGATTTGGCTGAGGAACGAGACTTTGAACTCTTGAAGGTCTATGGCTTTAGAAGTTACAGACGCGATGAAAACGTGAAAACGTATTATGCAGACTCAGCAAATGCTTACAAAGAGGCATATGTGTCACTGAACTCCAAGCTAGAGTCACTAAAAGGATACCTTACTAAGCAGCGCTCCCAGCTCGCTAATCTGGACAGAGACTTCACCGAAATTGGTTCCTCCAGAGCATCAAAGTTCTTTACTGGGTTTGAACCCGAACCACCTGCATCAACAACCCCACAGATTGAGGAAGAGCAGCCACAATCAGAGACAGCTTCCCGCTATGAATCCTCAGAAACAGACACTGGAGCGACATCCACCGCGTCATCCACCGCCGCCCGCTATAAAGGAACCTCATCCAATAACGGCAGCAAATCCCACCGCATCCACAAACAGCAATCGTCATCACAGAACCCACACCTGCTTTCATCAATCCTCACTGGTCTGTCTCCATTGCTGACTCCAGAAGAGCTGGACCTAGTTATGTCCAATGAGATCAAGTCTCGTACAAACGGAGGATCAGATGACACACAACAAACAAAGAAAAGAGGACCTGCAAGAATACGAAACACAGATGGGATCGGGATCGGTTATGGTCGTGGGAAAGGATTCAGTGGACCGCAAAGCGGTACAATGGGCGAGATTGAAGTCGACCTGGAGCTGATGCGTGCTGGAAGGTAGTGTTGTGTTTTTTTGGTTGTTTTTTTCCTTGTTTGGGGTTATTATGGTCAATATGCATTAATTTCATGGTAAGAGCCACACAATCAACCAAGCACAACCCCCTAGAAATCTTAGTTTATACATATATCTGTGATATCGCCACCACGAAAAACATCTCTATATCATTTGAGACAAGTTGAGCTGGCAATGGATTTCGATTTCGAGGACATTTCCATTCACACAAACCGTCCACCGCTAAACACTCCTGATCCAGCCTACGTTCCAACACGCCCAGCACGACACCAACAAGAAGAACAAGAACAAGTAGAAGAACAGACATCAATATCCACCTCCCCACAGCAAACCACCATTCCACTCCACTCTACCACAACAACAATGACACATCATCACCTCTCTGAGTTTGACACGCAACTTCTTCGCGCAATGCTGGTTCACAAGCCACTCAATGCACGCTATGGTCTCCGCCAACAACAATGGATGCTCGTATCCAATGCGCTACAAGGAACGGTCTACGCACAGGACCGTAAGGTGAACTACCGGACAGTCAGAGAGAGGTTCTATGCTCTGTACAAGGTGTTTTGTGACCAGGTGGTGCAGTGGAGGGAGAATCGGGTCCATGTCGGTGAATTGGGTGACGTTGACAGACTGCTTTTGGAAATTTACAACTCTGATGCAAAGAAGGTGAGTTTCCGCACGGCCAATATGGATAAGTGTAAGGAGGAGTTTGAAGAGACAAAGGATCAGGATGACGACGATATGACTCCTAGCTCTGTCACTATGGTTGATGATGAGTATATCGATGGACACATGTACAGAAAGAGAAAGCTGGAGCTGATGGAAGAGGATATCCAATTGAAAAGACGGTTCCTGGAGCTGTACCAACGGCAAGTTCTTGGGAATTGAACCCGGGGCGACATGATAAAGTGAAGCGATAGAACGAACAGAACAATAATGAGTAATAAGATTTGGCTAATGGATTATGATGATGGTGATGATGATGATGATGACGATGATGATGCTTGTATTCAAAATAAAGAAATTCTTTCCCTTGTTTGTTTGTATCACCACACTGCTCCGGAAAAAGAGCACTCTGCAAGGGTTTGCATTCTAGTCCTCAGTTTCTTGTCTCCACGACGATGAGATACAATAGCAGTGACACCTGTGCACTGCCAAATATCTCTCCATACGAAGCTTCACAAATAAATACAAAAAAAACAACCAATGATCATCATCGCTTTCGCCGTTTGGGCTTATTATGACTACTTTTTCGCGGAACCAAGACCATTCCTCATTTTACGCATATACATCACGTGCATGCTCAAAACTTCCCGCAAAAAACCGGGAAAGAAAAAAAGTCGCCACCAGGAGGAAAAAAAAAAAAAAGTCCCCAAAAATTTTTCAAACATTTTTTTTTCCCTCGACCTTTTTCCCAATATCAACAAACTTTACTATCAAAAATGGCTGAAGAAGAAGTAAGTTAGAAATTTTATGGTGGAGGAGAAGTCCTTGTGCTGATGTACCGGCGTTATCAATTGAGAGCTTTACACTGTTGAATAAGACACCTGTTGTGTGTGTGTGTGTGTTTGTTTGTTTCTTCCTTTATGGTGTCAACAATGTACAAACAATCAATGAGCCACACACATACTGGGACTGTTCGGTGCTCCACTATCTACCGGACAATTGTTGCCAATGCTAACATTTCTTCCCCACAGCACGTTTTTGAGACCGTCGATGCCGGTTCCTCCTTGACCTACCCACAACAATGTTCCGCCTTGAGAAAGAACGGTTTCGTTGTCATCAAGGGTAGACCATGTAAGATTGTTGACATGTCTACCTCCAAGACTGGTAAGCACGGTCACGCTAAGGTCCACTTGGTCGCCATTGACATTTTCACTGCCAAGAAGTTGGAGGATTTGTCCCCATCCACCCACAACATGGAGGTTCCATTCGTTTCCAGATCTGAGTACCAATTGTTGGACATTGACGATGGTTTCTTGAACTTGATGAACAATGACGGTGACACCAAGGATGATGTCCGTGCCCCAGAGAGTGAATTGGGTGACCAATTGCAAGAGGCTTTCGACGAGGGTAAGGACCTCTTGGTCACCATCATCTCCGCCATGGGTGAAGAGGCTGCCATCTCCTTCAAGGAGGCTCCAAAGGGTAACTAAGAGAGTGTGTGCGTGACAGAAACAAAAAAAGAAAGGGATACGTATTATATATTATCTTGTTTCCTCTCCTCTTCTGTGTTTTTTATTTTGTTGGTTTGTCCATTTTCCTTTTATTCTTGCTATCTTCTTTAAATACAAATTCATCCTGATTTCTCCCATTAATGTTGAATGAAGGCTCCTTGTTAAAGTATTACATGTAATCAGTTCGCTCGCTCAATAGCAGCATCATAATAGTACACATTTTCAAAAACATATAAAACAATTATAAAAAGGGGATATCATCATCATCATATCATAAAATAAGAAAGAAATTAATATAAAAAAAGGAAACACTAAAATCAAAGGGAGGAGGAATCAAACTGTCAGATAAAAGAAAAGGGAGAAAGAGGGAGAAGAACTCTTTCTATATTGTCAATAGAGGTCGTCACACACACACACACACACACAAGCATTTTAGATGGCAGCAACGTAAAGAGCAATCAGAGCACCAATGGCACCGTTGATGAATGGCACATTGCCCAAGATCAATCTGAGAGTAATGGAGTTGTGGAACGCGTGAGCTCTCAAGTGTTGAAAGATGGAGGCATTGTCCAGAAGACCATGTTCTGAGGCCCAAACCTCTGCATTTGCCTTGACATCGTTGAACGACACAGCACCAGACAAGAATAAGTAGGCAAGGATCAACTTGACAATGTTGAACGTGAATGGGTCGTACTTCACCTTTTTTGACTTCTTTGAAATAAAGTTGAAATAGTATGAACCAATTGCAGGAAGGGCAATGGATAAGATGAACCAGGTGAGGAAGACAAAGATAACCTTCAAGTCAGTGAGGACTGCAAAGTCTGGAATCGTCCACTTTGGACTGATGAATTTGTATTTAGATAAGATCCTTTGGTCCAAGAAAGTAGCCTCTCTCAAATGAATCAGTGGGACTTGTTCAAATGCTAGCAAAATTAACTCAACAGTAGTGGTCAAACTGTTGACAGCCTCAGCGGTGCTGAAAGTCTTTTTTAACACCAAAGACTTATCCACAGCATAGTCTTGCAAGTCGTTGCTAGCATCTTCAAAATAGCCAAGAGTGGTTTCATACTGATCAATGAACCAGTCTTGAATCCTGTTGAAACCCTCAACAGCTGCAGATGGAACATATTCAGGGTCCTCGTCATCATCAAGTAGCTCCCTGTCTTCAGAAATCAGTTCAATATCGTCGTCGTCACCGTCGTCGTCATCATCGTCATCTTCTTCTTCTTCCTCCTCAGCCGCTTCCTCCTCCTCCTCCTCCTCCTCCTCCTCCTCCTCGACGTTTTGAGACTCTTTCGAAGGACTAGAATCCACACCAATGAAGCGTCTGGACATTTGTAGCAACTTGGAAGGAGTGTTTTCCTCCTTCTCGTCATCAAAATCTTCCTCATTCAAAATCTTGATCTCAGCCGGGCTGGTCTTTCTTGGAGAGGTGGTTCTCTTTCTGAATTGCACATACTTCTTCAACTCCTCATCCTCCTCCAATTCAGGGTGACTATCAAAATAATCCAAGATTCTCTCCTCCAAAACAGGTTTGGTTCCCTCGTCACTTAGGTTCAACTTCTGGGAAAGATCAATCAACGCAGTTTTATTCAATTGCTTCAAACTCATGGCGGTATATACCTCGTTCGTTAGCCGGGCTGTACTAAAATCTAGAAACAGAAGAGAAAGAACAAAGGATGGAGAGAGTGGAACCAAGTTTGCTTTTGTTTTTGTTTTTGTTTTTGTTTTCGTTTTTGTTTTTGTTTTTGTGGATAATCGCAATTTGGCACGCCGCCCAAAAAATGAAAACAAAATAAATTGGACTTTGTAACTATGGCAACAACCATAACAACCCTGTTTTCGGAAAAACATAAATAAAAATAAACTTTATTGTTGAGTTGAAGAATCAGCTCTGGTAGTAGAACGGAATAATCTGTTATAAGACTGTTCTTAAAGTCATTAAAAACCTCCCAAAACAGTCCATAAGTTGTGAATATTACATGACGACTTTGATATGGTACTAGAATTGGGACAAGAATCCAACGGGGATGACTTTTTATACGCAATGCTGGCTGAGTAACAATTGACAAGCTCCTCTCCAACTCTATTCTTACTTTAGATGTATGCAAGCAAGAAAATTCTAGCTAGATATGCAGATTATGGTACATTCATTACAGAAACAGAAATATTCATGTTGGCACGCGGTGCAAAACTACGCAAACAGTTCACCATATACCACGTGATATCATCTGGAGACTTGTCTGTAGAGTATTGCATTGGGGCGAAACCCATCTCTTCGTCTTCTGGAAGACATTGAACAGTTCTGGTAAGACCATTCTTGCCAAAGTGTAACACACTAGTTTTATTACCTATTTGATCTCATAGAAAAAGTTTCCACTATCTAAACTGAAACCTCCTATATCCGACGGGCCGACGGATGATTGAGAACTCTCCCCATAGTATAACTCGCTCAAACTACAGATCAGAACCCAAATAATTTATCTACACAGCATTCTGGGATTGCTGAAGACAACATGTTATATCTGGATGATGGTCATACCATTGGCTTAGCTTGTTGAGTTGAGTACACAATGATAGATACTGGTGGAAAATCAAATTCAATGTCAAAGTATATACCTAAAATAAAAAATAGAGAAAGAAGAGCCGTGAGGATTACCCAGACCTACCGACTGACCTATTTGTTAGACCTCACTCTTGATAAATCGTTCAAAATCTTGTCGTACGCCTGGTCAACATGAACGACTTCACACTCAGACTCCCCAGCACTGTTTACATCTTCCTCCTCCACTATTTTTAATTCGTCAGCCAACTGCTGTCTTAATGATTCATTCTGCTTTAAGGATGGATAGATCGTATTCAAATTGAATGTCTCATTATTCACACTTTCAATCAAGGAAGAGATCGAATCAATACCTTTAGCCTTGATTACCGCGTCTCTAATCTCATCACCAGAAGGCAGTTTAGGTAAAACAAATCCAGGTTTTGTACTAGGAGAAGAAGCAGTGGCGGCGTGTGTAGTAGTAGTAGTAGTAGTAGTAGTAGCAGTGGCTGCAGTAGTGGCTGTCGTAGTAGTGGTTTCGTTGACTGGTAGGGGATGAGTAGATGATTCCGCAGGTGGCAGGATCTGACGTTGTTGTTGGACAAAGAACCCCCATCTGTGGAACTCACCTTCCTCCTCCTCTTGTCGTTTGGCCTGGACTGATGTCTGTGATACAGAACGCAAGAGAATTGGACGTCCAGTGGCAACATCGATTGGGGTTTCTTTCCCCTCATTAACCTCAAGGGCCATTTGATGCGGCAAGGTGTGCACGGCACCCTGGCATATTGTATTTGCTGACGGTGGCGGGGTGCTCTGTAATTGTCGTTCTTGTTGATGTTGGGCCAACTTCTCTCTAAACTCCTCACCTTGTTCTAACGACTTGAACAGCTCAGACAACTTGTCAAGAGAGTTCTCCAAAAAGTAAAACCGCAGGAGATTCTCCTTTTCGACACGACTCAATTGAACATGTTGGTCGTCCTGCTTCTGTAACAGAGCATCAATAGTCCGTGATACCTTCTCTCTGAAGGTACCTATCTTGTCCAAAAAGTGCTCTTGCAGGAATTTCTCTGAAAACTTGTCATTCTCATTGGCTGTGAGTGTTTTGTTTGAGATCTTGTCAATCAGCGATCCTGCAGTTTCAGCAATTAAGGAACCATCAAACAAAATGTCATCATGGGCCTCAGTGGAATCTCCCAAAACAGCATCAATAGAAAGACTACGCTGCATATTCCGCATTAGACAAACTGCGATACGTGAGTTGATCTGCTCATCAATGAGATCATAGTCCAAATCCAAATTCAAAAGAGTTTTAGATGTACGCACTGCTCCATAGAGGGTAGCGGCACCGGAGTATGATATGGTTGTCAGTCCAGTGATGCTTACATGTGCCAAGTGTGGACATTTTGGAATAATCTCAGAAAGGATGGTGATGGACTTGGTGCTGAAATCATTGAAATCCAAATGGATTCTGCGCAAGTTGGGGAATCGAGGTAAATACTTGTTGAGGTATGGCAAAATTCCTGGGAAAATCTCCTTCAAGTTGCTAAGATCCAAGAATCGCAGGTTAGGCAACTTAGACAAAGCGCGAATCAATAGCGCAGTGTCCTCAACGTTGGTGATGCATGTGGAGTTAATGGAAAGTGATCTCAAAGCTTGGGCAGCACCGACACGTTTGATCAATGGGTGCAATTTCTCATTCAGATTGTTGAAACCAAGGTCAAGACCCTCCAATTGTCCAGCAGTTGGATTGGTTGAGATCCAATGCGTCAAAGAGCGGATATGATCTAATGACAGCTCCATTTGAGCAACACCTAGTCTCTTAGTTTTGATAGAAGCACCCCTTGAGAGAAGCTTATTGAAATTCTCCAGAGGTAATCTGCAACCATTGACGATCAACTCTTCCAAACCACCTCGTAGTGCTAGGGTATCAATGAATAGATTCCAATCCATCTCAGATCTGATTTGATCTTGCTTCACATCCGCCTTGATCTTCTGTTGTGAAATATCTAGCTTGGAAATGGACTTGTTGCGTGATAGAAACTTGCAGATGTATTTCCAACCTTCCTTATCAATAGGCACATTCCGCAGAGACAACTTCTCAATTTCTGTGGACTTCACCAGCGAGGACAAAATGATCTTCAACATTTCCGTTGTCATGGTCACATTGTCAAATACGACGTTCTTGATAGCCACAATTGCAATGAAATCACAAAATGAGTAGACATCAATGAGTGTGGGTTTAGGGTTCAGCAGCTTCAATGTCTGCAACGGTGTAGACTTACCCTTAAGTTGTTTCAAGGTGGCAGGGATGGGTAAGATCTCTCGCAAGTGGCAACACCGGGTGTAGATATTCTCCAAAGAAATGGCAATGTGTAAGTCTTGATTATCTGTAATTTCATCTTCAAAATGATGCTCATGTAAATGAATTGGTTTATCAATTTCTAAATTCGAGATACCTGGAACAATATGCTGTTCTTCCTCTACTTCAGGTTCAGTATGACTTCCTCCAAACAATGAGCTCTTGCGAGCGCCGCCGTTGGTCTTATTCTTGAAACTGGCAACCTCATGTGCAATACGCTGGGCGGCGCGATGCGCCTCCTGTGCATGTTTCTCACTCTCTTCAAGGGCTTTGCGTTGGGTAGCCTTGATCATCTGAATCTCACGCTCATCATACTTTGCTGCTTCAAATTTTGTCTCGTTGGTGATTCCTAGAGATAAACGAAGTGGTTCCGAGTGTAAGTCTTCCAAAGAGACAACATTTCCCTTGCGTGGACGCCGAGATGGGATCTGTTGTGGGGGATCAACAGAGAGTTTATCCAATGCAAATGTGACTCTGTGAAGCTTGAGTTCGGCAAGATCAGGAATGGGTAGTTCCGAACGGTTCGGATTCTTATTAAGAACGACCCTTGAAGTTGGTGATGATGCGAGTTCGGCAAGCGTCTCCAGCTTTTTGTGAGGTGGAGGCAGGAATAAAGGACCCAGCGGTGGTGAGATGCTTTCGATTGAGCTTGAGAGACGATGGACTTCTTGTTGGCTGTGTTGTACCGTGCTATGATGATATGGTTTAGGGATGGATAGTGGCTGTGATGACTGTTGGGGTGATGCTGGTGCACTCCTGCCCTTAAATTTAGAGAACGCAGAGAAGAGTGACTTGATGGGCTTTTGAGCGTTGAGGGAATTGGATCTGTTGAGATCAGAATTAACAGTTCTTGTATTCTGTTGGTTCTCCTGAATTGGAGCTAGCCCCCGACGAGGGTCTGATGTGGATCTTGGACGAATCGACTTTGATTTCGAAGATGTGGAGGTGCTTGCAGGTGCTGATTGCTGTGGAACTGCTGTCGTCTCGACTGTAAAGCTAGTTGGTTTGGGCTTTTGGGAAACGCCTGGTACTTTGACGGCTGCCTCCAGCTTATGGGTTGGATTATGAGCAGTAGCAGCAGAAGAAGTAGTAGCAACTGATGGCAGAGAGGCTCGCGGCGTTGGTGTAGCTGGAGGAGTAGCTGTTTCGACTTTCTTCTTGTCCAGTCCAGGAGTCTCCGCTGGCTGTATAGAGCTCGCTTTTTTCTTCCTCTTGCTTCTGTATAGCCAGTCGACGTCGACAGCTGACTCTGTATCCAACTCTCCTCCTGGCAGTGGCGGCGACTTTGGCGTGGGAGGACCCCCTGCTGTGGTTGTGGTTGTGTTCGACGAGTCAGCGGAGCCTGCTGCTGTTACTGGTGGTGCATCGTTCGTTATTGTTGTTTGTGGCGGCGTGGGAACAGCAGCCATCTAACAGGTTACTCAAGGTTTGGTTGGTTGGGCTGAAGCGCTGTAGTTGTTGTTGTAAGTGGCGGCGGCAGCAGCGGCGGCGGCTGTCTTTGAATTTATATATGGGGGAGAACACAAACACACGGCTGGCAAAAGCCGTCTCCTATTCGGCGATATATTTGATTGTTTGTTAAGACAAATTAAAGAGAGTGTATTGGAAACACAGACACAGACACAGGTGAAGTAATATATGCAGACAGATTGGGCAGTTGGAAAGAGGGCTTCCAGTGAGTGAGCTTTTAGAAAATTAGGCAGAAGATGGATGAGAGTAATTTTTGGGTAAAAAGTTCCCAATTCGTCCGTCGCGATAATTTTTTTCTTTTCGGTGCGCTCCACAGAGAGGAAAAGACGTAATTTTACATAATACAGCCAGTGATTGGATACATTTCAAACTAACAGCAGCATTAGTGTCCTCATTAGCCCATACAGTCATTTCTTTCTTGACCATGTGGGATTGACATATGCTATACCGAAAAAAACCAAAAAAAACACAAAACCAAAAAAAAACAAATCACAAAAGTGTGTACAAAACAAAATGACAAAACATCAGCTGGAGGGCGCCTCCGGCGGTCGGTGTCTCCAGCACGAAATAGATCCCTCCCAAATCAATCAAACTCTCCTTCATAAACCCGAATAAGAATGTTAAATATTCAATAAATGCACATTTCCCCTATCTCTCTCTCTGTGTGTGTCTCTCTCTCCTTATGCTCTAAACTGTTTGGCCTTGTAGTCCTTAATAGCAGCCTTTACTGCATCTTCAGCCAACATGGAGCAGTGCAGCTTCACAGGTGGCAAACTCAACTCAGCAGCAATCTCCTTGTTCTTGATCTTGGCTGCCTCATCCAAAGTCTTACCTCTCACCAACTCGGTTACATATGAACTGGACGCAATAGCAGAACCACATCCAAAAGTCTTGAACTTGACATCTTGGATGATCCCGGTCTTGTCATCCACCTGAATTTGTAGTCTCATCACATCACCACAGGCAGGGGCGCCAACTAGCCCTGTACCCACGTTGACAAGGTTCTTATCCAATGTTCCAACGTTACGTGGATTCTGGTAGTGCTCAATGACTTTAGCATGGTAGCGTCTGGTCTGCTGAAGGACCGGCTTGAAGGATTGAGAAACAAGTCTGTGGGCTCTGAACATTTCTGGTGTTGCTTTGCTTGGTTTAAAATTGAAATGATAGAGTTAAAGAGGAGAAAAGGGAATAATGATTTTTTTTTGGAGTTATAAGTCATCTTCTTCTGGGCTACCTAGTTGGGAAATTTTCGCGTATACTCCGACCACCGGCACCGGATTGGCTGAATAATCCAAAAAACCACAAACACACAAATTTTTTTAACGCGGAGATAGTGGTGTTAAAACCGGGAATTCTAATCTCTGATTGTACACGATGCGGTTATACTGTGTAACAATAGTTGGGTTTGTGAGATCAACAACTTGTCTTTAGTAATGATATATATATTTGATACCAAGAAGTCACCCCCCTTCCCTTCATCTCTTTTTCTTGTCCTTTGATCCTAGTTCCTCAAAAAATCCCAAAACGTCTCCCTTCTCAACCACTTTACCACCTTCAGCAAAGGGCCTTAAAAATTCCTTCAGCTTGTCTCTGATGTTCAAGTAGGCCTCCACACCAGCAACAGCCTGTTCTCTAGGCAACATGTCCACCATTCTTGCAGCTTGGTAGTCAACTTCTTCATCAGTTTCAGCACTAGGGTCGTCATCTATAGGTGGGGTGTAGATTGGGTCGTCCTTCATTAGAAAGGGGAATTCGGACAAGAACTCTTTGATTGCTTCATGGTTTGGTGTGGAGTGTGGATTGGAGGTTAGCAAGTTGGTGAAATTCGCTTCATAGTTTGGATGGAGGAAAAGTGAATATTTGTAGCCTTTTTCTTCTACAGTGCTCTGTGTCTTTTGGCGTTTGAATGCGTGGTTGAGTTCTGAAAGAATGGAAGCAGTTGAGGAGTTGATAGCCTTAAGCTTCGAATTTCTTTCCAGAATAGAGGATGATGGAATGAGGAGGAGTGATTCAGCAACGATGGTATCATTGGATCTGATCAAATCAAAGAATTTTGAATTTGCAGTAGTGCACTCATAACAGATAAATGTGTCAAAATCATCAAAGTTGGGGAAACCATCAATGGCTACTTCGTTCTGCTCATTGGTATCCTCATCCACACCAACATCTTCCTTCCTTTTGAACTTTGGTAGACCCATGGTGCAATAGTCATGCCACCAATCTTCACACATTAAACATTGCAGCATATTTCCAGTCTCGATGTCTGGGTCGTAATCTAGACCACACCCACAGAACCTTCCCTTGTAGTTCTGCCCATACTGATTGCCCAGATCACCAACATCTCCACAAGTCTTTCTCAAATTGCACCTAGAATTAGTTCTCTCTGTTCCACAATCACAAACAAAGCTTCTCTTAGTGAACAGTTCTACCAATTCATGGTCTGCATGGCACTGAATTGAACACGAGTAGCAAACACCATTGTCCTTGTCAGAGATGGCGGCCTTGGAACATGTCAAGCACGCGTAAACCTCTTGGCGTAAGGGTCCCATTGAATAAGTACAAGTTGATGGATCATGAGGCATCAGAGCCTGAGCTTCACGCTGCAGCATCAGCTGCGATGCAATATAGTCTTGTGCAGTTAGTTCAGCCATTGAAACTATTTGTGGTAGTGCAAAGTTTGTGCATATGTAAAAAGACACACACACACACAGAGAAAGCTCTTATCAAATAAGGGACGAAGTTGGTTCTTTTTTCTTCTCTCCTCAAAAAGACAAACGAAACAAAAAAATTAGTATCAAAATATGCCCGACGTGGGGCTCGAACCCACAACCGCACGATTAAGAGTCGTGCGCGCTACCGATTGCGCCAGCCAGGCAAATGATGAGGGAGAAAAATGAACAGAATACTAGAATGACTAAGAATACAAAAACACACACCTTATGCCAAACCACACTTTCTAATGCGTGTTCATCTTAATACATACAGCACAGATCATCATAAGAGAAGCATGCCAACACAGTAGAGAGCGCACTAGTCGAGACGATTTACATCTGTACTGCCGCACTTTGGTCGCGAATATTACCCCTTGAAGCAAGTGTGGCGTTCCTCCGAATCCACACATGCAAGTGGATTATTGGGCTATCAGCAAAAGAGAGAATAGGGATATGATATGATTCAATGTGGCGTGGCGTAACATGGCAAGCATTTGTGGAGGAAAGAGGCTAGTGAGTTCTTTGACAGGTATTGATGTCGATGAAGATGATAATAGATAAATTGTGATAAAGATCGATAGTTATTTCTTTATCTTCTTCTTGAACAAGTAGAAAAAACGCAGTCACAACATACTACCACCACCCCTACTTAAACAGATACTGGGACGAAGAAAATGAGTCAGAGTGGAACAAGACTCACAGTGTATTGACCCTGGATCATAGTTATCTTGATCACCAATAAGACAACCAATGCAATTAGTCTGCCCACTGCAACTAGACTCCACCTGTACTCATTACTAATCAGTCAGGTCAATTTTTTTCTTCTTTGATACTTTGGCCTCTTGACAACATCAACAACAACAACACACCACCACTTAACACGACACCACTTAACACGACACTGACCAATGGATAGCTACATTTCCCAGCTCAACTCAGAATACACTGACTCGCCAGCTCAAGAAGCTGACCTTTCGTCGTTTGCAAACACGAGCTTTTTTGACT
The DNA here is from genome assembly GCA_003706665.2 of Barnettozyma hawaiiensis. Lineage (NCBI taxonomy): Eukaryota > Fungi > Ascomycota > Saccharomycetes > Phaffomycetales > Phaffomycetaceae > Barnettozyma > Barnettozyma hawaiiensis. The sequence goes on along the minus strand of PPLY02000011.1, from coordinate 143,952 downwards.
TTGATTTGCCTGAACTCAAGTTGGATCTTTCGTACCTGGAGAAGATTGTTGAGGTGACAGAGGCCCAACAACAACAACAACAACGTCCGCTTGAACAGATGCGGTTAGCTCAAGAACAGATCACACAGGAATCAGAAGCTGATAAGAAGAAGCGCAACACGGCTGCTTCTGCCCGTTTTAGGGTCAAGAAGAAGCTTAGAGAGCAAGAGATGGAGAGAAACTTGAAGCAACTCACTGAGAAGGTCCAAGGATACAACCAAAGAATCCAACAGCTCGAGATGGAGAATGTATGCCTAAAAGGATTGATTGTACAGAAGAATGAGAGAAGATCAGAAGAACTGGTGCGCAGTATCAGGGAGAAGTCATTGGAGGAATAGAGAATAAAGAATTGGGATTTAACTGGGGTGGAAGGGAGAGAGAGAGAGAGGTTACGGGTCATTCATCATTTTAAGGCTGTATATTATTAGATTTGGTTTTCATTGAGTGTTACATTGTAGGGAGAGACGCAATCAACAGTTTGATTGCATCTATACAACATTATGGAAAAAGTCCCTACCTTTGGAAATCCCTGCCTGGACAATCTTTGCTATCTCATCAGCATCACTGGTAATACCTGTCAAGTTCTCATATCCAGTTTCAGTAACCAGAATGTCATCCTCTATCCTAACACCTCCGACAGGAATATACTTCTTAGTGACCTCCTGATCAATGTACTGAGCCTTTTGAGAATCCTCCATTCCCAGCTTGATCAAATATGGACTGAAATAACAACCTGGTTCATCAGTCAACACCATGCCTTGTTTCAACTCACGACGAAGTCTGAGGTACCTCAACTTGACATTAGGGTCATTGTAGTTTGCATACCCACCTACATCATGAGTGTCCATCCCGAGCAGATGCCCTAGACCATGAGGGAAGAAGATGGTAGAGGCATCACTGGCAAAGATCTCATCAACTGTGCCATTCTTGAAAATACCCAGCTTCAAAAATTCTTCAATCAAAACCCTATGGGCCAATAGATGCAAATCATCCCAGTGCACCCCTGGTTTGATCTTGTCCATGGTGACCGTCTGCATTTTCAACACCAAGTCGTAAATCTCACGGTGTTCCCTGGACCAGATGCCATTGATCGGGAAACATCTGGTGACATCACTAGCGTAGTTCTGCCATTCTGCACCAGCATCAATCAATACACTTTCTCTGCCCTCCATTGTATCGTCATTCTTGATATAGTGCAGAGTCGAAGCATTTGGCCCAGTACAGCAAATTGGATCATATGCCTGGTGCTTGGAGCCTTGACGCAATGAGTGATAGACAAACTCAGCATGCATATGCGTCTCATTGTGTTCAATTGGCAATGCTGACATGACTGCAAGGTGCGAGTTGTCAGTAATCTTTGCTGCTTTTCTCAAGAGTTCAATCTCATGTGCATCCTTGATAAGTCTCGCCTCGTCAAGGGCGTAGAAAAAGGTCTTTTCTCCCTGCTTCAGGAAATTGGAATATTTTTTGTTGGATGGGTTGATATCTGTTGTGAGATTAATGTCGTACTTGGTCAAATATGTGTCAATCTCACTCTCATAGAGCACTTTGTCAACGTCAAACCTGCTCTGCGCTTGTTCCAAGCTCAAAGGGAACCCAGACCACATCACATCATCGTAGTCAATCTCGGGCAAGAACAGCACAAGCTCTTCCTTATTAAGGTCATAGAACACATGAGAGCCAGGAATATCAGACCCAGTAAGATAATAGAAGTAACGTTCCTGTTTGAACACTTTGCCTGAATCAGAGAACTTTTCCTGTTCCTGAACAGAACCAGATAAAAACAGGGCATAGTTTGCCAAATTGGGGATATTGGTCTTGAGGTGGGTCTTCACATTCAGTGCATGTTGTCTTGCTGGATACTTTGCCATCTTGGTAACCGCTTTGAACATTTTGATATTGTTAAACACTCACCTGTAACTTTTAGGGGCGGCCTAATGTCAATGAATAAATAGCCAGTCCCGAATCCGATTACCAGGGCTCATAACAGATATTGAGTATTGAATTGATAAGAGACCACCAAACCTGTCAAAGGACCAGCTGAATGGGATATGTGCTCTCTACAGATTAACTTCATTAGTTAACGAGAATGAGTATAAATTATTCATACGATGCTCTTTTACCACAAGTTGTTGTTGGTAATAAGGCCAACCAACCGCACAGAGTTGTAAAAGTTTGTGAATGTGTGTGTGGATCATGACCATTGTCTGATCAATGCAAAAGAGAAGTTCACCACAAATCCAGCAACGATAGCCATCTTGACTCTTTTGCTGAACAGCCCATCAACTTTCAAAAAGAATAATCCAACCACACCAAGTAAACACCCAATCAAGACACCGATAAGTAAATCCTCATTCCCACTCAGGGAATTACTAGCCTGCAGAGAATTGAACTCATCCATCTCATTCACTGAACTGTCAATCCATCTCTCCTCCAAGTGTCTGATGTCACGACTTTGAGACTCAGGCAAATCTCCATACAACTGACGAAACTGTTCCCTTAAACCATTGATATCCTCCTGTGAGAAGCCAGCACTGGCCAAACGATCAAATCCCACAGGAGCCTCTGTTGTGCTGCGTTCTTGCTCACGCTCCAGCTCATTCTCTTTTTGTAATTCCTCACTTGTCAGCTCATCCCCAATCAAACAATGGATGTAGAATTTTCTGCTGCCCTGATCTCCACTCCCCCCGTCATTTCCTCTATCTCTATCTCCATCATCATCATCATCATCATTATTATTATTATTATTATTATTATTATCATCACCACCACTCGGAGCCTTGTTGAACCGGAGGAACTTAGCATACTCGTCCTTGAAGTTGGTCTTGTCAGTTAATACCCTTCCTGAATGTATGAACCGGAGCCTTTTAGTTGCTAGGGCTGGCTGTGCTTGACGGACTCGTTTCCTCAGCCAGTTGATATTTAGCTCTGCGATGGGAACAGGCGGGAGCGATAGGTCCTGCAGGCCGGTGGAGAGGCGCACAACGATGTGGACCCGTTCCTTGCTAACGGGGTCGAACAGTGGCAAGCTCATCTTGAGACACAAACAAAAACAAGAGAACCGTGAATAATGTGGATAATATGGATCCGATGCTGTGTTTACAAACACTGCTCCTCGGCTGTTGCTGCTGTTGCTGCTGTTGATGCCGTTGTTGTTATTGTTGTTATTAGTTACATGATCCCTTTTTGCCCTAACTGTGAGAAAGATTCAGCAATTCCGACCAAAGACCCCAATTACGAGGTTTCGAAGGAAAACACAAAAAGACTTGAAAAAAAATTTCCTCTTTACCTGTTTTCCCTTTTTCTTTTCCTCTTCTTTGTGCGGACAACCAGGACTCAAATACACCGTGTTGCTTTCCTCATCTCCTTTTCACCGTGGGGGAGGCGTCAAGTCCTTGGAGAGACCAATAGCTCGTCTTAGTGCCCTTTGTCACCCCAATTTAGAGCGACCAGATTGCACTGGATAGCGTTGGGGGTGGTGCGGGCTGGTGGAGCGGATATGTCATTTTCATTATTCTATTCTCTCTTTTTACATTAAAGGAAGAGAGTAGACTTCACTGATTAATGAATGAATGTAATGAATAATGAATAATGAATAATTGATTTGAAAACGATTGTAGCCCTGTTCACTTTGATCGTGGATACGTAGATCTTTCTTAATATTAATACGTATATATGTATATATTGCCTGAATATTGATTGATATATTATATATATCTAGCATTTAGACAAAGAGTCTAGCAAATCTATTTGTAGTGAATTCCTCTAAAGAAGTCCATGGTTGCAGTAAACACAACCAGTAGGATACCACCACCTGGACCCAATCTCAACACCTTTGGCAAGAAACCCTTGTACAAGGCACCAAACCCTTCCTCTTTGTAAATCAAGGCCAAGGATGGCAAGGTCCAGTTGTACTTTCTGGCAACACCAGGTTGCGCGACAGTGTTCTGGATTCTGGACTTCACCACATCGAACGGAGTGTTGAAGATAGTACCGAATGTACCACCAGCGGCACCAGCGATCAAATCGTTGATGGTCTTCTGAGTTGATGTTTCAGCCTTTGGTAGGACGGATCTGATCTGGAAAATGATACCAAAGTAGGCAGCGTTCCATGAAGTGTGTCTCCATAGGGTGGCTTCTAGACCGTTGTAAAGAGCCAATGGTCCTTCGTTCTTGATAGTCTTTGCAAAGGCCTCTCCGACAGACTTATATGGAGAGTTCTTATCCTGGATTCTAATCTTGATCAGTTCGAATGGAACAACGACAAAAGACTCAACAGCACCTGCAGAGGCACCAGACAAGATGGACAGTGGCTGGGTTAGCTGCTGCACACCAAACATGTTCTTATAAAGCTTTGTGAATTCATCGTTGGCTGCAAACTTAGTGGCCCGTTTCGGAGCCTCCATGAGGATTGGGGCAGTGATACCCTTGTATAGTCTAGAAGGACCCTCGTTTCTAATGATTTTAGAGAAACAATCAACAACACCAGTGTACTGTTCACTGGCTTTGACTGCAGCACCACCAACTTGAAGTTGGATTCTGGTCTTGACGACATCCAGTGGGTACATCACAAGGATCTCACTGACACCAGCAACAGCACCGGCGAGGAATTGGTAAAAGAATGGGAGTGCTGTTCACACAGGTTTGTTAGTATACTTGTGTTCATGCTATGTAAAGGGTGTAAAAGAAAGAAAGAAGGCAGTCATAGAGATGTAGATAACAAATGTTGTTTGTTGCAATAAAAAGGGGAAGGGTTCCGGACCAAGACAGTCTCATTCTCTCTTTCCATAGTTATAGCACTCACGTCTTTGGTCAGACATTGTAACAAGTGCTCTTAGTCTGATAGGTTAATGGATCCAGTCACAAGATACAGATCTAGAGAAGAAAAGGGAAATGAGTAGAATGAATAATTGGCGTCCTGTTATTTGTTCCTCCTCCCTAAACCGGAGAAATTTTTTTTCTTTTTTTTTTGTCAATTACAACGATGTCTCCCGTAATTTAACGAGATTAATGGATGGAAAGAGTAGAGGAGTTGATATTGGATAAGGCATTGTAATGTTCTATTCTCTCTTTGCTGAAGCTGTGTAGTGTAATGGTGCTCTGATACGTGGGTTATTCTGTGAATTGACCTTCATAAGCAATCAGCCCTTTTCGTTTGTATTGTATTGTTCTATTCCCCGCAGTAGTTTTAGCGGACTTCCCGCACTCGTCTCGTGTTTTCCTCCGATGCCAGACAAGACTAGACAAGACTAGTAGACCAGATTAGACTGTCTCTTACTGAGCTAGAGTCTCCGACAATGACTTCGGCGACTCGCCGGAGTCAAACGGGCGTCAGCCGTTTCTCAGTTTTTTTTCTTTTTCGCGATTCGGATCTGGACACAACACAGACACTAACACAACGAACCACAACACAGCTAATCAGACTGGTGGCACTGAAGTCCATTAGTATGATTCGTCTCGGCAGTTCCCCACTCAAGACAATCGTTGTATTTCCTGGGCAGGGTCAATTCATTCCTAAGGGGTTTTTCCAATCTATTCAGCAAAAACAAGGAGACGTAGACATCATTTCACACTTCAAGAGCAACTTGACACATTCACTCTCCACTGATTTCACCAATGCTCTTTTTGACTCTGAGAACCACAAGGAGTACTTCTCCCACACATCTAATTTACAGCCTGCGATTGTATCATCTTCGTTACTTCTTCTTGAGCTACTGAACGAAAGACTCCCTGAACCGCCGCTCAAAGCGGACTACGTCATGGGACATTCTCTTGGTGAACTCACTGCGTTACTAGCCAACGAAGTGTGGGATCCTAAGATTGGTCCGTTGATAGCTCGAAAGAGAGGCGAGTTCATGGAATCTGCCGTTGACACCAGTAAGGAATACGGGTTGATTGCATTGATGTTTGGCAAACCGGAGCACTTAGAAACCATTGAGGACGTTATAACGAAGTATGAAGATGTGGCTCTAGCCAATAAGAATTTGGCTACACAGGTCGTTCTATCTGGCTCCAAAAGCGAGCTTTCCAAATCTGTGAATGAGATCAAATCTTTGGTAAGAGTTAAATCGATCGAACTGGTTGCACAGGTGCCCTTCCACAATGAATTGATAAAGGAAGCAGCTGATCAGTTTGAGAGGTATATTGACGCCAATCATCCAGTGAACAGACTGATGGCCCTCAATGTTCCTATTTTTTCCAACTTAACCGGTGAGATTGTCACTACGCATGGCGAGGCAGTCGATAATTTCATCAAGGGATTCTACAAACCTGTCTTGTTTCATGATTCAATAGTAAATGTGTTGAACCAAGGCGACGGTGGTGAGTTCCAAGTGATCAGTTTTGGTCCGAATGCCAAAGTTAATCAGGGGTTTTTCAAGAAGGTTGACACCAAGAAACAAATCAACAATGTCAGCTTGGAGTGTACAGATGATATACCTTCCCTTTTGAGCTTATTATAACGCTGGGATAGACTGCCATTTGATGATAGATAAATAACTTAACTTATTTAATAATGACCCTTTCATGAAGTTCCAAAAAAAGCACAACTTCACTAAACTCGCAAGAAGTATGCCCTTATCTGTATCACATGACCAATACCAACCCTGATTATCTAATTTGGGTACCGGCATCTTTTAACACCCAAACACCAGACTGAAAAATTTCTACCAACCCACAGTGAAAAAAAAACACAAAAAAGATGATCAACATCAACAACCAGTTACTAACAATCAAACATATTCCAAAATGGTCTTTCAAAAGGAAACCAAGAGCTCTGCTTACCACTCCAGATTCCAAACCCCATTCAGAAGAAGAAGAGAGGGTAAGACTGACTACTACCAAAGAAAGAGATTAGTCGCTCAGCACAAGGCCAAGTACAACACTCCAAAGTACAGATTGGTTATCAGATTCACCAACAAGGACATTATTGCCCAAATCATCTCCTCCCAAATCACTGGTGATATTGTTTTGACCGCTGCTTATGCCCATGAGTTGCCAAGATACGGTATCAAACACGGTTTGACCAACTGGTCTGCTGCTTACGCTGTTGGTTTGTTGATCGCCAGAAGAGCTTTGCAAAAGCTTGGTCTGGACGAGACTTACCAAGGTGTTGAGGAAGTTGAGGGTGAATTTGAATTGACCGAGGCCGTTGAGGATGGTCCACGTCCATTCAAGGTCTTTTTGGATGTTGGTTTGCAGAGAACCACCACTGGTGCCAGAATCTTTGGTGCTTTGAAGGGTGCCTCTGACGGTGGTTTGTACGTTCCACACTCTCCAAACAGATTCCCAGGTTGGGACATTGAGTCTGAGGAGTTGGATGCCGACACCTTGAGAAGCTACATCTTTGGTGGTCACGTTTCTGAGTACATGGAGGAGTTGGCTGATGATGATGAGGAGAGATTCAGAACTTTGTTCAAGGGTTACTTGGAGGATGACATTGAGGCCGATGCTTTGGAGGAGATCTACCAAGCTGCTCACGAGGCTATTAGAGAGGACCCATCCTTCAAGCCAGTTGAGAAGAAGTTCACCAAGGAGCAATACGCTGCTGAGACCAAGAAGTACAGACAACAACGTTTGACCAAGGACGAGAAGAAGGCCAGAGTTGCTGCCAAGATTGCTGCTTTCCAAGCCGACCAAGAGTAAATTAATTAACTCTACATTGTTTAATACTTTTCTCTGTCATTTCTTTAATGTAGAACTAGCTGTATATATATAAGTCATGATGACGTATTTCTGTTTTCTTTGATTCGTTCGTTGCTTTCCCATTTACTCGAGCTTTCTGTGATTGTATTCATGGATCTGTTGAAAGACGCTTCCCAAGATACGCTCCACAGGTTTATCAAACAAGTACGGTAGAGACGGAACAATGGCTAGACCCAGACTAATTGGCCCCCATTGTCTCAACTTGGGGGACTTGATGTTCTTGTCCGCGTAGCTGGTGGTGTACTTCACCACAGTGTGGATGGTGAAGGCAGGCAGACCCATACTGGCAATACTCTGGAACAGACCTCTCTCCAACGCAACCAGCTTCCAGTCAGGGATGTCCTGCAATTTGGCAGATGCAGCAGACTGCGGCGTGGCCTCAGGAACCTCGTCCCATGGCTTCAGGCCCTTAACGTAGCGACCCTCCTGCTTGAGTTTCGCCTTCCAAGCCTCAAAGGAGACATCGCCGGCGATGTAAGCCCAGGAGAGACCATAGCAGGCTTTCACCAGCGCTGGGCTGGCAGCAGGACGGAAGGATTCACCGATATCGGAGGTGTAGGCGACATAACGGTGGCTGGCACGAAGGATTGTTTTGAGTCTACTGGCGTAGGCAGCGTAACGAACCGGCGAGTCAGTCGAGTCAGTATCGGCTAGAGCACCACCAGGCCAGTTCTGAGTGTCAGATAGTGCTGACGTGATGTCTTCGATGTTGTCCGACATGTGTGTGTTTCGAGATTCTTTTCGTTGGGTGTTTCAATCAATCAACTCCCTATCAATTAATCATTTGTTTGTTTGTTTGTTTTTGTCATTTTGGGCTATACACACCAAAGCTTTATCTATTCAGCAATTACCGAGACACGGTGGTCGAAGAAGCTTACTTTTGTTCTTGTTCGAAGCAATCCGTGTCAAAACGATACAAATACTACTTTATCTGAAAGGTTCTGCTCACAAATTGGATGAGATGAGGGAGCAAGCATATATAACAATTAGTCTGGAGATGGCACCCTACTTGTGACCTAGAGTCTCAAAGTCTCCGTCAAATGCATCTTTCAACCAGGAACTCAGCTTGTCATACACGATTGGGTTGGCGTTGTGGTAGTAGATGCTGTGTTCAGAGTCAGGAAACACGTGAACATCATAGTTCTTCACATTGCCGATGTCGAGCAAATCAAGGAGCGAGTATGTGTTCTGGATGTGGACATTGTCGTCTGCTGTGCCATGCATCACGAGGAATCTCTGGGCCTTGCGCAAGTTGGCCACATTGGAAATCTGGGAGATTTTGTACCCTTCCTCATTGTTTTCGGGCTTGTCCATGTATCTTTCAGTGTAAATGGAGTCATAGAGTAGCCAGTTGGTCACTGGAGCGACACTCATGCCGTACCTGAACACCTCGCCAGCATCGTACTCCAGTGTCTTCAAAGTGGTGAATCCACCATATGACCAGCCCCAGACTGCTGTCCGCTTGGTATCAATGTAATCGTTCTGCGCAATCCACTTCTTAGCCACTGTGACAATGTCTCTTGGCTCCCAGTATCCCATCTTCTTCCGAGCCCAGGAACGGAACCCCCAGCCTTGTCCTCCTGTGCCACGGGGCTCAATATACAGCACAACTGCATCCAGAGACGAGGCAACGCTCTCCTCAAAATCAACACCAAAGGAGGAAGTCACCACCTGGGATCCCGGGCCAGCGTAGTAGTGTACCAACAGGGGATACGTCCGCTTGTTGTCGAAATCGGCTGGTAAGATCTCTATAACATTCAGCTCAACTGGAGTCCCATCTTCATTCGTATCGACTTGAACACGATGGTATGTCTTGGTTGGAACGGCGTACTTTAGGAGGGACAGTTTGAGGAGTGTTGCGTCGGAAAGAGCAGCGATTGGATGTTTCTCACTGCTGCTGCTATTGGTGGCATACAGACTCTGGTTTGGGATGTCAGGACCTTCGTAGTTCAGGCTCAAGTACTTTCCCGACGGCGAGAAGTGCGAGTCGTAGTAGCCGGCTTTGTCTTCTGTGCCGAGAAACCCTTGGATCTCCTTTGTTTCCAGGTGAACTGAGTAGACGTGCCTATCAATTGATGATCTCTGGTTAGAACTGAAGAACACTCTGTTATTCTCCACATCGTAGGCCAACTCGGCGTTCGAAACTTCCCATTGACCCTTGGTCAGCACAACGGGAGGAGCAGCAGAGCTCTCAAAGAATACCAAGTGGTTGTACCCGTCTACAACGAGCATGTCGACATATCCATATCCTTCACGACCATGACCAGGAGGAATCACCAGCGGAGTAATCAGCTTTTCAATCCAGCCATTGTACTCCTTCACCGAGTCAACCTCGTACGTGACTTTGCTTTGCTTGGTTTCAGTGTTGTAGAGTCTGAAGTTCAGAATGTTGGATTCACGGTCAGTTTCCTTGATCATCACATTTTGGGAATCAACGTAAAACACCTCGTAGATAACAAACTCTTCGCCCAGCTGGGATCCTGTCCTGTCGACACTAACCGTGTTGCCTGTGGCAATTTCGTATGCGCGTAGCGAAACCAACGGATTGTTGAAGCCTGGTTTCGGATAGACAATCTTCTCAGAGATCGGATACTTGGTGGCACCACCCTCTTCTGTTTGAACATAGTAGTCAATGTTGTAGGTTGGCACACCAGTTTCATCCGTCTTCATGAACATGAAACCTGATTCATCCGGAGCCCACCACAGAGCTTGGTCCATTGCCATGACTTCCTCCTCGTACACCCAATCAGTCTTACCATTCAACATTAGGTCAGAACCATCGTCAGTGACTCTCCTTAGAGAGCCACCGTCTTTGAGTGCCTTTATGTAGATATCGTTATCCTTCAGGATTGTAATGTAGTTGTAGTTGGGCGACCACGTTGCATACGATAGTCTGTCCGAGTGCTCGCCGGTCATTGGTTCAAATCTCTCATTCTTGACATCATAGAGCCAGTATTCTGCAGTGGACGAGTGCCTGAAAACACTCTCTTTATTCGTGGAAACAATAGCGTAGGTCAAATCGTAGTTAGGAACAAGCGTTGAGATTTTGAATTCCTCATCTCCATAGTGAAAAGTGTAGAGTCTATTCAACTTGATATCAAATTCAAGATCCAAGGCCTTCTTGACATGGAATCCATCACGGTCAGCAAAATAGTACATCCCTTCGTCGTTGAATTTCTCAGTGGTGGCTGGTGGTGGTCGTAGGAACTTGAGATTGGTTTGATACACATAGAAGTGACCACCTCTAATGCCATCCATTGTCACTGGTTTCTTCTTATTGGATATCACATTTGGTTGTGGACCGGCAGTATTCGCATTCCCATCTTCTTCTGGACGAGACAAGGGTTCTGGTTTACTCTCCACTGTAGGAACATCACTGAAATTTTGCTCTGTACCAGCATCTTCCTGTCCAGTGGTGCCAGTTTTGCCGGTGCTGCTGCTGCCGCCCTTATAGTAGTCTAATAGAGTGGAGTGTCCGTCAGTGACATAGACAATAATCCCTATAACCCAAACCAGAGCGACAATCGCCAGACCTATAAAGAGTTTCTTCCTTCTAAGAATACGCTTTTTGAGTCCAGTGATATGGGAGTCACCAGTGGCTATCTGATCAAACCTGTTCCTGAATAGCTCAGCATCATCAGTAGCCCCGGGATGAGATAGTATCTCATCGTCATCTGCAGGACGTGTCAGCCCAGATTCAATGTCGAAATTGGGATTGGTCACAAGTTCGTAGTTCGCCTTGTTCATCCGCTTTGTGGATTATTGCCTAAACGAAAGGATGAAACCAATTGGAAACAAACATCTGGGTGTAAATTAATTTTAGTTTCTCTGTCTCTTTTTGACAGACGTTTTCAAAAAAGCCATTGAGATCCTGATACGGAAATTTCTAGGAACGTGATACAGCACGTGAATATTTACACCGGGTAAATGATTTTTTTGGATGCGCTGGAGAAAAAAAAATTTATATACATGTTTAAACAAAATAGAAAGCTAACCAAGAGGTTCGGTTCCTTTTTCTTTTGATTGTCGTTCACAACAGCCACCGTTATAATGTCCAACACTCTATTTGATGATATCTTTAACATAACAGAAGTTGACACCGCGCGTTACAACAAGGTAGCCCGTCTTGTTGGTTCGTCAACAACATCTGCAGACATCAAGATCACACTCGATATCAACAGTGACTTGTTCCCAGTCAAGACCAATGACTCACTCACCATCACTCTGGCATCTTCTCTATCGCTTGACGATGATGAGACCTCACAACTGACCGCTACCACATCCTGGAGGCCACCAAAGGCTGGTGAGAAATCGCTTGCCGATGACTATGACTATGTCATGTACGGCACTGTTTACAAGTTTGAGGAGTCCAACGATGATATGTTGTCTGTGTATGTCTCATTTGGTGGCCTGCTCCTGTGCCTCCAAGGTGGCTATAGAAACTTGTCTTCTCTGAAACAGGAGAATGTTTACCTGTTGCTGCGTCGTTGATTAGTGACACCAACATCAACATCCCCCACCCCACCACTAGGTGGTGGACTGTGAGGCCAAATCATAGATAATGAAAAGAATGTATAATAGGAACCAGTGTAGCAGATGATATCCAATTGGTCAAAATTGCAGTAGCTGAGATGAGCTTCATATTGTTTCTGTTGTTTCCCCCGAGCGACCTGCCTATCTAATGTGGCATCTCTTTGGGACTATATCCCAGTTTTAGAAACATACGGTTTGATTCTTTTGAGAAGAACTAACACAGTCACACCATAAGGTCCTATCATTAAATTATTAGTGTACTATTCATATGTCCCAATTATCCTTCCTGTCGTTTTTTTACCACCACTTGACTGCATTGGCAAGTTCAACTTTTCCATCATAGGCCAATTCCACCCACTCTTTCCACCTCTTACGGCGTTCATTCTTCTCCTCCACACTTAGTGAGATACTGGTAGGTTTAACACAGCCCCTTTTGCCATTGACAAGGGACCCTGGGGAGGTGGTGACTGATTCCTCAAGGTCATAGTGGTGAACCTTGACGAAATTGCTAATATGGTACTTGGCTAGCACACAGTTGATGTCTGTATTAAATCTTGAATTAGCAGAATTGTCACCAAGGTAAAGTATAAGCTTCCTGCTAGCATTTGTACCAGCGATGATTTTGATTTTATGGTTCGTGGTAACTGTGACTAAGTCTTCTTGAATCTGCTTGAGCTGGACGACTGCCATTATACGTAGAATTTAATATCTCCGGCGTAGATAGTTGGACTTGACTCAGTGAAGAAAAAGAGTAGAGAAGTGTGTTCTTTTTTTTCAACATTTAAGGTAGTTCTCATTTTATGAATGCTCATTTTTTCATTTTTTTATCTAATCTAGATTGCAAGAGTGGGAGTTAATTACAATAATTTTTTGCCTTGTAGGCAATGCTATTGCAAATGTCTGACGAGTGCACTGCATACTTGTAATAAGCTAGTGGGTTTCACAAATTCCTCAGTGACCAATGTATGTGTTCAATGATGACGCGAAATATGAGCATCGCAAATACCTCCACATTAATAATTTCTACTTGGATAAGAAAGAATAAAAGCACACGAGTGATTAAATATTTTGTAATCACAAAATACTTGAGAAGATCCAACTTGTTTTACAGGGAGTGTTTAAAATTTTGTATTAAGAGCTAGCTTGTAAATGTACGCTTGGTTCTGATAGTGTGTTCTGCCTCTGCTTTGGACCTTTTGATATCAGCTCAACATTGGCCTGATCACTAATGGTAGAACTGTATGCTCTGTCGAGATCACAGCAATGAAATATCATAGTTGGATATATCAGGTCTAAAATTTTTCCACTAATGCAGACAGACGGAAAAACTATTGTGTTGTTTGGTCCAATCATCTGCACAATTATGCAAATAAAGCATATGATGCATATTCCTGCAGATAAATTACGAGTATCGGCATATGAAGATACTATCCATATATATCGTTGTCTTTGGGAACCAACTCGATTCCAGTCAGAATAACAAGCCTAACAGGATCCAGTGATCTATCTAGACACAGTATAATAATCAGATGATGAACAAAAGGTGAACCTTCTGGGCATTGGAGTCAAAAATAGTTGATTCGTTACCGTCTTTTTAGTAACCTTCTCCCTGTATGTGGGTACAACACTGAGAGAGACTAAACCTATGTAGACAAACCAGACATAGACATATTTAGTAGTGATGGGTAGCGATGTGTAGAAACTTCTAGATTTTCGGAAAGAGGTAGATCTCCCAGTATAGGAGTATTGAGTCTCAGGTACCAAAGAGAAGAGGTCCAACTGGTCCAGTGGGTCTATTAGAGATTATATACCTGTGGTGGAGTAAGGTCTTACGAGATTTCAGCAGAAAATCTGAGAGATACTCAAGTTGTATAGATCACTTACAGCTATCTGGTTAATTTCATCGATCCACAACCAGTGGAGATACCCTTTAGTACAATGACTAATCTATTACATAAGAAACTTTTTTTGTTTGGTTTTGTCGACGATGATGAAAAATTCACCAAAATATTCGATGAAAAGGTGGCGCTTCGTTTATCATCAACAAAGGAAGCTTACTGATAGATGAGTTTAAACGAGCTTCTGAAGAAATTAGAGGTTTTCTCTGCAGATGAACGCCATGAAGAGGTGTTTGAATCTGGCTTGGACATTCTCCAGAACTCTCCACACGATGCCCGCGCATTGAGACTGACCATTGTGTCATTGATCAACATGGACAAGTACAGCAAAGCATACTCCATCATTAAGAAGTACCCAGGAAGTGACAAGGATCCACTTACATTGGAAAAACTTTATGTTCTTTATAAACTAGGGAAGGACGCTGAACTCGGTGAAGAATTTGACAAGTTGAATGACGATGAACTTGACAAGGGTTTGTTGCACTTGAAAGCACAGTTTCTTTACAGAGTGGGTCAATACACTGACTCTTTAAAAATCATCCATTATTTGATTGAAAGCACTCAAGGTGGCGAAGACGAAGAGTTACTTGATTTGAGCATAAATGAGCGCGCCATAGTTGCTGATGGTGATGGTTTGATCCTAGAGTTGAAGACAGCCGCACGGAACAGTGAACAATCCTATGACTTGGTGTTTAATAATGCCTTGATTGCATTGAGCCAAAAGAATTACAACTATTCTCTATCACTGCTTGAAGAGGCGGAGACGCTGGTGAATGACATTGAGAACTCTGAGGAGAGATTTGCAGAGCAATTACCAATATTGTTGCAAAGAGCATACATTTACCACATAATTGGCCAGGTGGAGGAAGCACAATCCATCTTGGAGCTAATTGACTCATCACAGACTGATTCATCATCAGAACTGAACTCCCTTATCTACAAGAACAATTACACTGCTGCATTCACTCAGCGTCAATTAACACCACAGGAGTCATTCATCACCATTAAGGACTTGAACTTACCTAATGCTATCAATACTCTTGAATCACGATTCTCAAAAGCACAGAGAAACAAACTGCTAAACAATTACTCAAGATTGGCCCTCCTTACTGGTCAGAATATTAAAGCCAGGTGTTTGACTTCCCAAGCATTGAAGGTACTACAGAAGGCCGATATTGCTCCGGGCCACGGGGACTTGAAGTCTCAAGCTCGTAAGGCGACCAAGTTTGCATTGAAAAATAAAGGTGTTGCATCAGCTTTGATTGCTTGTCAGCTGAATGCCAATGTCGGTAACTTGGATTCAAGTGTAAGCATTTTAGAGAACTTGGATCTGAGCGACCTGCTTACACCAGGTGTCGCCAGCTTACTGCTTTCTCTGTATGAAGCACTCAACTCTGAAAAAAAGAAGCTCAATTTGTGGAACAAGATTTACGAGAGTGTCTCTGGTGTTTTGGAATTCAACCCAGATCAGTACCACTTCTTGAAGGTTGTTGCATTCAAATTCTTTGAGTTGTCAAATGCGGAGGCTAGGGAGCTCTTGAATAGGCTCAATGCATTCAGGTCCGATGACTTGGTATCTATTGTTCTTGGTGAACATGACACTGATCAGTTGAAACCGGTGGAGGAACTCACGTCTGGATTAGACTTGCAAGAACTGATCCAGGAAGGCGTGGATGGAATTTCTAAACAAACTGTGAAGATGAACACCTCGTACAAGGTTAGCAAGAGAAGAAACCAACATCGCTGCAAGACGCTCCCAAAATCATATGATGAGAGCAAAGAGGCAGACCCGGAGAGATGGCTGCCACTGAAAGATAGAAGCTATTACAAGCCAAAGAAGGGCAAGAAGAAGAACTCTAAGGATACACAGGGTGGTTCTGCTGATAACCATACTGAAGAGGATCTGTTGTCTAAGCCAAAGGTTAGCACGCCAAGCTCTAGCTCTAAGAAGAGCAAGAAGAAGGGAAAGAAGTGATATGTATGGGTGCCACCCTTTTACAAACTGCAGGAGTACTATATCAACAACGTTCGTGTAGCCATCTACTGCGTTTAAACAGACTAAAAGAGGTGTTCAAACATTCAGGCTTATCAGAACGCATTGACAATTTATCAAATCTATATAATATCGGATTGATGTCTACAAAACCATATAAATCCAAATCACACGCATGCGCTAATGTACATTCACAACAACAATAAAAATCACACGAATTCAAATAAAAACCTCTTTCATGCAAACAGTGTATCCTCCTCTCTCAAGTATTCACCAATATCACTTTGTCTGAATGCGACAATGGCTGTTGGTTGCAAGTTCTTGGAGTCCAAAGTTGACTTTGCAGATACACCAAAGCCCAATGGGATATCACTCATCGAATAGATGATCACACCAGCATGCTCTGGGATATCATCTGACATTCTGCCAATGTGGGCTTTTAGGACATGGTTTCCGTACAAGAACGGCATCTCACCATTAGGCTTGATCCAGATCTTGTATTTGGCATAGGAGGAGAGCACAGAGACTGAGGTGACATGGAGCTTGAACTTCCCTGTCTTGGTGAACTTGCCCAGACAGGTTCCCAGGGACATGAGGTTTTGTCTTGCGATCGAAGTGGCGAACTTGGCTGTCTTGTCAGAGACGTAGTAGACTCTGTCTTTCTGGAGACGGAAAACATGTGGATCCTCCTTATTGTCCACCAGGTATGCGATGTTACGGCCAATGTAGTTGGCCAGCTTCTCGAACACAACTTTGGTTTCTTCTTCTGTCAGTGCTCTCATGCTGCTGTTGCTGTTGCTGCTGTGTTGATGTTAACAAACTGCTGGTGTGAAATATATTTTTGTGCCTATTGATTGTTTTCTTTTTTTTTTTGACCTTGCGATGAGCTTCTTTGAAAATTTTCAGCCCTCGAGAAATCTTATAAAAAATTCTGTGTATATATTTATATAAACAGTCTTGCACAAGAAGAAGAAAAAGAAAAAAAAACACAATGTCAAACAATGAACAGGATCCAGAAGCTACTGCTGGGAATTACGAACGTGGTCAACGTTCTAAATGGACTAAGGCCCGCAAATCAGATTATGCTGACAAGAAGAAGTCCAAAAAACAAAAGAAGTCTGAGTGGGTATGTCGGGGTATACAAACAATAGTGTTTTTGTTCGTTCTTGATTCTTGAGCAACTTTACTAACACCTACTAGCAATGGTGAAGATCACTGGATGGTACCACGCGGAGAACATGAGAAGATCCTGGATGAAAATGGAGAACCAATCAAGCGTCAACCTAAGCGTAAAGTGGCTGTGATGCTGGGATACTGTGGGGCAGGGTATCACGGTATGCAGGTGAACCCTCCACATAAGACCATTGAGGGAGACTTGTTCGATGCAATGGTGAAGGCTGGTGGTATCTCGCCATACAATGCTGGTGACCCAAAGAAATCTGGGTTCATGAGAGCTGCAAGAACAGATAAAGGTGTTCACGCAGCAGGGAACATCATTTCCCTGAAGTTGATTATTGAGGACCCTGAGATTATGGAGAAGATCAATGACAATCTGCCAGAGACGATTAGGATTTGGGGAATCGAGAGAACCAACAATGCGTTTGACTGTCGTAAGATGTGTGGGTCTAGAGTGTATGAGTACTTGATTCCAACTTACTCATTCATTGCACCAAAGCCAACCACAGCTTTGGCAAAGAGAATCAGCGAAGAAAAGAGGGAACACCCAGGTATCACTAGATCAGATGAAGAGAGTACTGAGTTTTGGAAGAAGTATGAGGCGGAAGTTGCCCGTGGTAATTTCACCGAGGATGAGCTGGAACAGATTATGAATTTTGCTCCAGTTTCGAAAGAGGATTACGATGAGAACATCCCACTAATTGAACTTGTCAAGAGGTACAAGGCTATTGAAACCAACTTGAAGCGTGCGTACCGTGTCTCGAACAGCAAGCTGGAGCAGATGCGTGTTGCAATGAACCAGTACCTCGGTCACCACAATTTCCATAACTTCACTCTTGGAAAGACATTTAAAGACGCGAGTGCTGGCAGATACATGAAGGAAATCACAGTGAGTGAACCGTTTGTCATTGATGGAACTGAGTGGGCCTCTATCAAGATTCACGGGCAGAGTTTTATGCTCCACCAAATTAGAAAGATGATCGCCATGGCTGCCCTTGTTGTCAGAACTGGATGTCCACTGGAAAGAATAACAGAGGCATTTGATGCCGAGAAGGTGAACATCCCAAAGGCACCGGCATTGGGTCTCCTGTTAGAGCAGCCGGTTTACGAAGGTTACAACAAGAGACTGACTGACTTTGGGTACAATCCAATTGATTTCACCAAATACCAGAAGGAGATGGATGACTTCAAGATGAAACACATCTATGACAAAATATATGCTGAAGAGGTGAAGGAGAACACATTTAATGCCTTTTTCAACTTTATCGACTGCTACCAAGGTGATGGCGTCTTTGACTTTCTGACAGCTAAGGGTATCTCAAAGCTGGAGAAAGATCAGGAGCTGGAGATTTCGATCCCAACAGAGAAGAACGAACCAAAGGAGTTAGTTGATTGAGTGATATATATATAAACATACTATTGTCCTGACTGATTGACACATGCCTGTGTTTATAATTTCGCAAGTAGGGTATTTTTTTTTTTCCTCTGTATGTTTGATTTTTGTGTTTTTGTGTTTTTTTCCTTTTTTCCACTTTTACTCTTTTTCACGTTACACAAAACCACCCGTCTGTCGCCAGCGGCTAACCTAGTCCAACTATTTAATGACTGCAGAGGAGCTGTTCCAGCCAGACAGGAGCAGACGTCGTGCTGTCAAAGTCGACTACAGCGAGAAGAAGGAAGATTTTTACTTTGAACCACAGCCCAAACAACAATCGCAGCAACAGCCATCTCCACGCAAGAGACGGAAAACAAGCACGACGCCTAGTGCTAATGCAGCTAGTGCCGGTGCCGGTGCCAGCAACAATAACAGTACCACCAATAATAATAACAATAACAGTACCGCCACCATCACAACCGCTACATCACGCTCAGAATCACCGCTCTCAACGCTGGAGGAGAACCTCTCTGGTGACAATGTCATCCCACTGAACTTCCAGCCCGAGATCAAGAACTGGCGTTTCTCCAACATTCTCAATCTTGAGGGCGCAATAGTGAAGAACAGGCTCGAACTGCACTTAAAGGACGGTACAGTAATACGCAAGGATGACTCAGTTTACATGGTTTGTGAACCACCAGGTGAGCCATACTATGTTGCTCGCATCATGGGCTTCACATCTAGAAAGGGGAAACAGCACCACCACGACAATCACGACCGCCGCCACGACCACCGCCCCGACGGGAGCAGTAAACCCGCCAAGGGAACAGCAGACATTGAGCCCGCTGAGGAGTGCATGTTCAAAGTGAATTGGTGGTATAGGGCTCGTGACATATCCAAATCGACAGCTGACTCAAGACTGCTTTTTGCATCGATGCACTCGGACAAATGCCCCATCCAGAGTTTCAGAGGGAAGTGTACTGTCAAGCACCGCGACGAGATTGAAGATTTCGAAGGTTACAAAAATCAGCCCAACCAATTCTGGTTTGAGAAGTTCTTTGACAGATACATGATCAAGTTCTACGACGTGCTTCCAACAAAGCTACTCACATCACTTCCTGAGAACTACAGAAAGGCACTCAATAAGAGATATCAGTACGTTTTCCTTGAACAAGGGAAGGTCAAAGAGATGATGTCTCAGCCGAAATCTTGCACGAAATGTCATCAGTGGGCTGGCTCATCTGACTCCATTGAATGCTGCGAATGTCATGAGATCATCCACATGCTATGCCTGGACCCACCAATAGTGAAGAAACCTGCTCGTGGGTTTGCTTGGTCTTGTATAAAGTGTATCAAGAAACTTGAGTCACGAAAAATGATCCCCACCGAGCTCCAAATTGATACTGCCTCCACCACCACTCTTCCTGGTGAGGCATCCACATCCACATCCACGCCCACAATTACACCAACAGAGACAGCCACAACAGAATCACAGGATCAGCCGTTACCTCACTACGAGGAACAAGCAATTCAGTTCCTTGCCAGAGATGCCCACAACTCCTTCCAAGATCGTCGAGATATGGAGGAGTGGAATTACAGATATCTTGGTATGCACGCAAAACTTGAGGATGCCCTTGATGTCCAGGATAGACCCTATCCCCGTGCAGCATCGCGTTTGGGTCCAAAGAATCAACTGACCGGTGTCCAACTGGATTGGTTTCACCATAATGTCCAATACTATGACATTTCAGAACTGCAAGAAGACTTTAGAAAAAGCACAGCAAATCTTTGGGCCACAGGTCGTAGAAGAAAGACCGATGGTCGTAGAAGGAAAAACAGGGATGATGAGACTGTTGCTACTAATGCTGTTCCTTTGAAATTGCCAAATGAGTACCAAGACGTGAATCCTGTGGATTTTCCTGGATGGTTGCAACCTCGCCCAAAGGGTTATATTGAGAGAGGTGGCGATGAAACCGTTAATCTTCTTTGGAAAGAACCTGAATCTTTGGATGGAATTACTGATCCCGTTGAGGTTGAGAAGAAAATTGATACTTATGTCAAAAACTGTGATCACATAGCCACAAGACTTGGTTTGCTGCCCACAACACCAAACTTTCAAGACATGATACTCAAGAACCTGCTGTATTGTAATTATGACATGAAGTTATCCATGGAGTTGAATGAAAAAATTGATAAGACAGTATTGAAGGAACCTCAACTCAGCGCCTCAGAAATCAAAGCGTTTGAAAATGGTATCAAGCGGTTTGGCTCAGAGTTGTATCCAACTTTCAAGGAGGTCAAAACCCAACCTTTTGGAATGATTGTCAGATTCTATTATCTTTGGAAGAAGTCACCTCAGGGTCGTATTATTTGGGGCAATCACCCAGAGAGAAAGAAGAACAAAACAAACACTTCAACAATGGAGAACAGACTCGATGTCGGGATTACGAATGATGCTGATGATTCGTCGTATGATGTCTCTAAACCACATGAAAATGTCCGACTCCAGTGCAAACACTGTCACACGGATGTATCGAAGCAATGGTTTCGTTCGCCTGGTGTCCAGCACCCAGAAGGAGGGGAGAAGATAGTTCAATATGCATTGTGTCTACGATGTGCAAGACTCTGGAGAAGGTATGCTATTGTCTGGGAAGATCCAATTGAGGTTTTCAAAAGGACCAGTCAGAAGGGTATCTGGAAGAAGAAGATTGAACGGGAACTTGCTATCGATTCTGAGTTGATTTTGAAAGCTAGAAAAGAAGCTGCAGGTGCAACT
Organism: Barnettozyma hawaiiensis; assembly: GCA_003706665.2. Lineage (NCBI taxonomy): Eukaryota > Fungi > Ascomycota > Saccharomycetes > Phaffomycetales > Phaffomycetaceae > Barnettozyma > Barnettozyma hawaiiensis. Next base: position 122,458 of record PPLY02000011.1, on the reverse strand, counting down.
TCAGAAGGTTCAAGAGCGTCAGGCAAGAAGCAACAGAGTCCCTCATCATCGTCAACCCCGGTATCAACCACATCTAACCCGACAGCTTCAACTTCAAATTCTGCCACAGCACCTTCTATCAATGGCAACAGCAGTGGTTCAACAATCATCAAGAAGGAGCAATCTGCCAAGACCACATCATCGTCATCCCCACCTTTACCAGAGAAGAAGCAATCAAAGAAAACAATTAAGGCCAAAGAAGAACAACAAAGTTCAAAGCCATATATACCCTCTCCTGTACGCGCATCTACCCCCGATGTTGACCGCTATGTCCCTAGCATCTTGAACGACAACGTTATTCAATCAGGAAATACCCAACTAGCCATTACTGAGCGTTACTACCAAATCACCTCACCATTCTACAATGCCAGATACAAGTTCAAAGAGCCACCATCCGCTGTCCTACACAACAGCGGGGCTTCAGCGAAGCCTCGTCACTTCCCACAACCTTGCTCATTGTGCCAAGGACGCGGCAATGTTCTGACTTGCGCAAACTGTCTTGTGTCAGTACACCCTGAGTGTTATGGAATTGAAACTGATCAAAACATGCTTCTGAACAATTGGTCATGGCACTGCGACACTTGTTCTAACACTTTGAATCCCGTGATTTCTGAAGACTATGAGTGTGTTCTATGCAGGACTCCGGGTGGAGCCATGAAAAGAACCATTGGTGACGAATGGGTGCATATTCTTTGTGCTTTCCTGTGTCCTGATGTCAAGTTTGAGGATACCCAGAGTATGCAGCCAGCTGTTGGTTGTAAAGGGATCCGTAAGGATCTCCTTAGATGCTGTGAGTGTAGGCATTTTTGGTCTTTTGATCAGTTGGTGACTCATGGTACGCCGCATGTTACTGTGGGTTTCAAGTTTCACGAGATGGAAGGCCGTGATGTCAAGACCATCAAGATTGGACACCGGGTTGGTCGTTTGCAGGCCGCATTGATGTGTTTATCGCATTCTGCTGGTGGAAAAAATCACCTTCACCTGGTGAATTCTCAGGGAAAAAGGCACAAACAGTCAGGTTCTTCGACGCTGTTGTCGCTATTTTTGGATGACTTCAAGAAGGCCGATCGTTCTTTGGGTCATGGATGCTCATTGAGAGCTGCATTGTTGAAGCTAGAGGCGGCGGCGGCAGCAGCAGGGGGAAATCCAGAGAGTTTCTCAGTAGCTAGCAGTGAAAGCTCTAGCAATGAGTGTTCCAAGTGTCATGTGACCTCTTCTCTCTACTGGATTGACAACAACACCTGCTACAAGTGTTATGTCAAAGACAAACACCTGCCAAATCAAGAAGAGCAGAATCCACCACCTGCTATCAGGGAGGAGCTGGACTGTTCTCATTATGGCATTCCTGACATCAATGCTCATGTTGAAAGACCTCCCGGTGGGGACCAGAAGTACTTCTTTGGCGATACATATGATGTTATGAACAGCCATAGTGCGTTTGAGACGTGGAAGCTTGAGTTGGATCCATATAGCAACGGTATGATGCGCACGAAGACGGCGACAACAGCAGCAACGGCTACTACTGAAGTTTTGAAGTTGGATGATGAGCCCCCAAAGGAGAATGGCAAACAAAAAATGTCCATTGGGAATATCTTGGGATAGACACTACTACTAGTACAGCTGTACTACAAGAGACATCAATAAACACATAACAGATTTCTAAACGTAACCAGTCTTGAGTGATTCCTCAATGCGTTCGATTTCGGCAAGAGAAGTCGCCTCGCGCAACTCCTTCTTCAAATGCTCCCTTTCCTCATCCGTCAACTTACGCAATACACGTTGAACAACATCGTCGCCATCTTTATCATCTATGTCGACAGCAATCGTAGAACTACCCAGCATCTCGCTGGCGAGTGCATTCGGGGTGGTTGAAAACTCACCAAACAACTCAAAGCCCTTTATTCTCTCCGACTTGCTGATCTTATTGAAGTCCAGGATAGATATCTGAGGCAAAAACCAGGCCACAAACTCTCTATAGTACTCCTTCTGAGTCACTGGATTACCAGTAAGGTATAATGCCTTGAGATTCCGTGAGGCTCTCAATGGGACCAGCTCATTCATATCACTGAGTTGATTTCTAACCAGTGAAAGCACTTCAAGCGAGGGTAAACAAATACCAATGTTCTTCTGAATAAACGATATCCTGTTGTTGGCTGCTAGCAAAGTTCTCACTTTTAGAAGTACGGGAACATTCGTTATGGAATGGAGTTGGTTGGATGTAACATCTATGGTGGTGTATGTGTCTGATAGGGAGTCTAGATGCTCGAGGATCGGGATATCGAGACCTCGTAGCCTGAGAGTGTCATGGGTGCAATGTGACTGTATCGATTGTGGCGTGAGTCTCATGATTGGTTCAGGCCTGTTTCTTCTTCTTCTTCTGTTATATCAAAATTTGTGGTGATAGATTTTTTTTCCCTCCTTCGATCAATCTACTAATCACCAAATCACGACCTCGACGACCGGCTGATAGCAGCATCACCTCCAAACAGCCACAGCCTTGGTATTCTGTACAGTACCATAAATGATTCTGCGGCAACTCAGAAGATACTCGTCAAACAGGACAAAAGTTGTTGAGCAGGCGGCGCTCATACAGAGGCTTACGCAGCTTGAAGACCAGTACAATGAGTCAGAGGCTCTTGATTTCAAATCATTGATTGATAAGGACCCAAATCTCTCCCAGACATCGCCAGAGCTGTTGGAAACGAAGAAGTTTCGACATGAACATCAGCGATCTATTCAAAACAGTTCTCTTCCCACTTACACAGGTAAGCAGAGTATTGATATTGCTCTGTCCAAACCCTGGACAGGAACAGAATCCCAAGTCGATTCCAATCTCCGGATGCTCGTTGATAAGCACAAACCAGTCAAAATACGGTCTGATGTGAAGAAACTTGCCCGTGCTAGAGAAACTGTTCTTGATTTTACCCTTGAAAAGAGTAGCAGCAGCGCTGATGAGGATTCCAAGTTCAAGGAGCTGTACCGGGAGAAGTTCACTCCGATTGGATCTTTTGATAAGATCAAGACGATTGCTGATGCACGGATTGAAGAGGCGATGCGTCGTGGCGAATTCAACAATATTGACCGTACACAGAAGACAAATCATGAGATTGGTATTTACGTTGAGCGCACAGAGCATCATTTGAACAATATATTGAGGAACCAGAACATTGTTCCACCATGGATCGAGAAACAGGGTGGTGTCAATGGGGAGATCAGTGCATTTAGAGACGAGTTGAAGAAGAAATGGGAGCTTCATATAAGAATGTCACACCAGAGAAACGATTGGAATGAGATGAGGAGAGAGTTTAGTAAGAGGGCCGACAAGGAGTTTTTTGAACACAAGATCAAGATGGTCAACAGCTCCATAAGGACTTACAACTTACAATCACCGTTGTCGACACAGAAGTTCTATCTCTTGAAAGAGAAAGAGCTCCAGAGATGCTTTGACAGCGTTGATGTAGCGAAAGTCCCGGAGCAGGAGAAGGAAGAAAAGTTGATGAAGAACAGAGTAGTGAAGAAGGAGGAAACTACTGATTCTGTGCCCAAGTTTTCCCTGAAGTTCTGGAAGTGGTAAACTGGAGTCTGTACGTAGGTTTTGGTTCTATTTTCGAAGCAAATCATAGTGTTTTGATTCAGTCGGTAATGTTTCACAGTGCTGTCATCTCTTGATCCTCATAATCGTCTGCTGCACCTGACAGCTTGTGTCGCTTGCCTGTTTTATTGGGGAGATACTCTGCAATAAAGCATCTTGCGTGTGACTCCTAGTTGGGTATCCATCAAAGGTGGAGGAACGCTGAATTAGGATGCCAATATGGATTATGTAAGAACGTTTACATATTTTATTACATAATTCATTACTCAGCCCATTATTTGATGTTTTTTTTTCTTCTTCCAACGTCAAAGTGGGCTTTCGCTTCTTCTTCTTTCAATCAGCATCACTACTCGCATCCATAAGCTCAAATAAAGAACCATGCTAAGGGCTGTTTCCACCAGAACTTTCTCAACCACCCAGTGTGCTCTCGCTGCGAAGCCAGTCAAAGCAGTTGCTCAAGGGTTCAAGAAAGACAAGGATTTCAAGAAGAACAGGAAGTCTGCAGGTTCGCACAAACGATTCCACGACTTTGTAAACTCTCCTGCCCTCACTCGCACAGCTGTTCCACTGGATATCCCTGTTATTTCTAGTAAGAGTGCTGTTGGAGATGTGGCTTTATTAGGCGACAAGGCTTACAAGAGACTCGTTGTTGCTGGTTCCTTCCAAAAGGATCAGTTCCGTGAGTTGTTTGAACGCCCAATGACCTTGATTCGTGAAGAGACCGAAGTCATTAGCAAGCTCGTCACGGCTGGTGAATCATCTGAATCCCAGAAGAATAGAGTCTTGATCATTGGCGAAGGAGGTATTGGTAAGAGCACCCTGCTTGCACAGACCCAGGCCTTGATCTCTGAAGATGCGATTCTTCTACCGGTATCGTATGCCAGACAGCTAGTTGATGGTACAAGTGATTTCGTGTATGACTCCCACTTGGGAAAATATTCCCAGCCAATGATACTCAAGAAGTTTTTGTCCAAGGTGAAGTACGCCAACCAGGGCGTTCTTTCACAGATGAAGCTGAGCCAGGACTATGCTGTTGAGAGTTTGTTCAGAGGCCGTCAGCCAACTAAGTTCAACACCAACAATACTCTTGAACAAGTTGTTTCTCACAAGTTTAGCGGAAGACAACATGGTGCTGTTTTAGAGATATTGATGACTGAGCTTTTGAAACAGAAGGACATGCCAGTGTACCTAACAGTCGACAACTTTGGCTCCTTGATGCACAGCTTTACCGCATACCGTAATGCTGAGAATAAGCCAATCTCTGTGTTTGATTTGCAATTCTCGAACTGGATTCTGTCGATTGTATCGGGTGAGAGATCGTTTGCTAAAGGTGGTGTAATTGTGGCCACTTCTCAAGACGACCTGCCATCCGTGTCACTGGATGCTGGTGTGGGTTTAGTGAAGGCTGATGCCTACGATAAGACATTTAACGCCGAACTAGCTGGAAAGTTGGAAGGTGTGCAGGTGTTGAAGGTTGACAAGTTGAGCAAACCTGGTGTTGGTGCTCTTGTGCAACAACTTGTGAATGCTGGTGTTTTCAGAAAAGACGAACTGGAGTCCAGAAGTATCGAAGGTCTTTCAGATGAGAAGTACATTTTGAGCGGTGGTGGTAATCCGAAGGAGTTGTTCAAGAGTATCACCATGTTTTACTGATTCCGTACATTCGAGAAGGGGGGAGAAGGCTTGTAAATAATTTAACGAAACAGTTAGATCGATCCACTTACAATAGGCAACGTAGATTCAAATAGAATGAATGTAGTGTTTTTTTCTTTCGTTTTCTTTCGTTTTATTTATCATCAGCGTCACTTTCTGCAGCATCAAGTCTGATCTTTTTTGGATTTGGCTGTTCTTGTTCTTCATCATCATCCTCATCATCCTCATCTGAGTCCTCTTCATACCCAGGAGCTGTACCTGTTGCTGTGTCTCTGGCACCGGGCACGTGGGCCTGCTGAAGTGGTGGATACTCTCCCAGACTTTGTGATAGCGATGGTGCTGAATTATGGTGCTGCTGCTGGTGCTGTTGTTGATGCTGATGGTTCTGAACGTGTCCATTTTTGCGGTCGAGCCTTCTCTGATTAGCCCGCTTTTCTATCTCTGGTGATATTGAAATCAACTCCTCTTTAGTGACCGAGTCCTCAATGGATTTCAAAACTTTTTGCAAGACTGTGACAAAGTTACCATCTGACTTGTCATCTCTAAAACGGAGAAACTTCCAGTGTCCATCGATACGATTGCATTCCACGATACGTTCATCAAGAGGCTCATTAAGTGCCTTCAAGGACTCCCACTGTTGGTCGTCCATCGCCAACTCAGAAAAGTACGAGTAATTCCCCCCACCATTGTGAACATGGAGTTCGAGTTGTGGTTTGACGTCATAGTTGGGATAGTTTCTGTCAGGGTCTCTCTCATCCAAATCCTCGTCTGTATAGGTAGGGATGTTCAAGTGTAGTCTGAGATCCACTGTGTTCTCCTCAGATGGTTTCCATTTGAGCAGAGTCTCGTCTGTTCCAAACAGGTATGGTGTCTCACAACACGTGAAGATCAAACCATCAGTCATATGGGGAAGTGAATCGAGAGATGCAAAGACCCGAGGAGTCCGTGAGGCAGGCTGCATACTCTTCATTGACAGCTTGAAAGGAAAATTCAAACAGGCTTGCGGATGCTTGCTTCTCAGATCGTAGTATGGCTCGAATAGCTCCTTGTGCAGGTATCCGAGTCTCTTGTCCAGTAGTTTGTGCACCAAATTCGCACCATTTAGGGCGAGACAGTCAAACATAAGGTATCTCAGCTCTTTCCCACCATCTGGTTTCTTTGACACTACAATCTCACCATCAACAAGTGTCCCGTTATGGCATGAGTTAATATCTCCAGACAGAGGAAAGTGCATTTCTGGCACTCGGTAAAAGTTATTCTCTCTGGTGACAAGGAACACCGCCTCATCGCCATTGGGATCAAGGATACATAGCATCAGACACCGGATACCATCACTCTTCTCACAGACAAAGTAGTCCTTGCGCAACAGCAGCTCTTCAATGTGGCGATTCTGGAATGACACAGGCTGTGAGCCCACAAAGCCAGTACCTCGCTTACCCACCAGCCTGGCCACTTCAACTTGGAGCTGGCGCGTGACATCCTGTGGCATCACATCACCGGGAATCTGCGGTATGTCTCTGTTCATAATCTGTTGTGCAGTCGAAGTGCGGCGCGCTCTCAATCAGTGAACTGATATATGGCGGCTAAGTCTGTTTTGTTTTTGTTTTTGTTTTCTACAACTACACAAAAGACCAAAAAAAATACAAACCAAAAAAAAAAACCGAAAAACATCAAGACTTTTTCTTCTCTTCTCTTCTCTTCTCTTTCAAACCAAGCTAGCCGCCAACGAAACTACTAATTTGAGATACTGAGGTTTCTCCAAAGAAAAACGAACACAGAAGAAAGCCACAGCTGACACTGTATATTGGAACCATGGCTGCACTCTCGCGAAGACTGGGCTCCTCAAGCAACGATAGCGGTGCCAGCGGCGGCAGACTGATAATCGATGAGGCTCGCGTATGTCAGCCTCCGTTGCTGGAGCACCCAACAGTGTCAATCAAGCAGTTTGAATTCGTTCGCAAGCTGGGACAGGGGACTTTTGGTATCGTGTACAAGGCGCGAAGCCTTAAGCGCGATAGCAAGCTAGTGGCTATCAAGCACTGTCTCTGCCGTACAGTGGATTCAACATTGACGATAACAACACTGCGGGAGATCACCACGCTCAAACTACTGAGACACAAGAATGTCATTGAGCTACTGGACATCATCACCGGTGGCCAGAACGAGTTCCTTTCCAGCCACATCCAGAAGGCAAGCAATTACAACTTGAAGCAGTCTCTGTGTCTGGTTTTCCCCTACATGTCCAATGATCTAACTGGTATTCTCCAGAATGAGTCAATATCACTAACTGAACTTGACAGGAAGTCTATCATGCTTCAGCTTCTGAGAGGAGTAGAGTACATCCACAATCAGGGCTATCTTCACCGTGATATCAAGGCTTCCAACATTCTGATCCACAGATCCGGAATGCTCAAAATTGCTGATTTCGGTTTGGTGCGCAAGTACAGGGGCCCTCCTCCAACCCTTGACAAACAGGCTGGTAACGAAAGACCTTACACTGAGATTGTGATGACACGCTGGTATCGTGCTCCTGAGGTGCTCTTTGGCAACAGGTTCTACGGAACTGCAGTGGACTTGTGGGGTGTTGGGTGTGTAATGGGTGAATTATACCACAAGGAGCCAATTCTCAAAGGTGAGACAGATATTGACCAAGCCATCAAAGTGTTTGCTCTTTGTGGTCCTCCTGCTCCGGATATGGTGAAATTCGAAACCTGGAGGTCCAAGAACTCCATTGTGTCTGCGCAGATTCCACAGCTGGCTACTCTCCGAACGCGATTTTCACAACTGTCTCCTGAGGCACTGGATCTTCTTGAAGGACTGCTTACGGTGGACCCAAATACCAGAATAACCTCACTCAAGGCCTTTGAGTCTGCATACCTCGTCAAAGATGACGTTCCCGAGAAGGTGGATGTCAAATTTGGTGAGTGTCATGAAGCTGATGCTCTACGGACTCGGGCTTCAAGAAGGGACAAATCCGAACAACAGGGAAACACGGTGCCAGATCCACAGTCACTACAAGGAGGTCCACGCAACGGTGGTCCGTACCCTTCTGGTCCACTTTCTGGTCCACCGCCTGGTCCAAAAATAAAAGCTCAATTCAACGGGATAAACCCTTCGCTCCCACCAACACCCACAACTAATCATCCGCACATACCACCACTACAACATCAGCATCAGAATCAACATAAGCACCATCAACATCAACAGCAAAACTACAACCGACCAAACAATCCACGTGGCGGAGCTCTTGGTGGTGCTCCACTTCATGTTAGAGGGGGTTATGGCGGTAGCGTTGGTCCCAGAATGGGAATGGGGTACAACCGCAACATGCCTAACAAGAAGTTCATCAATGAGGAAAAGTCTAATTTGCACAATCGTTCTCCCGGTCTTGAGCGACAACCAGAAGATGCGGATGACGACTCAAGGGGCCAGCATCAACCATTTCGCCATTCCATTCACCATGACAAGCAGCCATTTAGACCAGATGGAGCAGAGGGTAGTGGAAGACCTGGGCGTGCAGGACAATACCAAAAGTTTGTCGATGATGGTCAGAGACCACCATACCACCAGCAAGGTTCACCCTCACCACATCAGCGACAGCAACAAGGGCCGTATGGTGATAATGGGTATCAAAGTCGTGACACAAGAAGGGATCAACAACAGGGTCGTGATGATAGACAGAGAAGATTTGATGGCGGGTACAGAAGAGACAATAGACAGTACGGAGATGATTGGACAAACGACAATGGATATATGCCTCGCAACTCAAGAGAGCAGTTCCACCAACGTGGGGGTAACGGAAATTACAGAACACCAGGCAAAAACGGCAATTCAGATGAACATTTTCCTTTGCCACAGCCACAACAACATATGCGCGGTGGATTCCATGTCTCTAGCCGCCGATGGGAATCGCGTGGAGGTGACTCTTCACAATTGTCCCACAAGAAACAGTTTTCACAAGCACAGCAACCATCAAACGGTGAACATAGTCGTGTTGGTGACAGACAGAGACCGGTAGGTAATGAACCGCCTGAGAAAAAACCTAGGGTTAATTCTGACTACTAGGGAAACTTAATGCAAGTGTTCCTCTATTAATGAGGTACCTATTATAGTGTCAACGCTTTTACAAGCTCAATGGTTCAACGAGAATAATCTCATTTGTGCTTGCTCTGATGTAACTATTGTCTGTCAGGACTTGATTGGCGAGGGCCAGGTTCTCCTCAGTTAAAAATGACACAATATCAGATTCCTGAAAGTGTTGTTGAAGAAATTCCTTCAAATTTTTGAACTCACCATTCGTTTTGAGTATTTCATCTGCCTTAATGCTTCTATACTTTTCAATGATCCACTCTGGAGCAGTGTACTCTTGACCATTATGAGACACTCGTTCGCCGTGAATAATCAGCCAGAGAAAATAAACTGCATCAATCATGTCTTCACTTTCAATGGTGTCATAGCTAGCGATGTTCAAGTGTGTGAATAGCAAATCCCGCAGTTTCGTGTCCTTCTTGTAAAGCTTCTTAAGATTCAGAACATGTGACTTGTACTCTTTCAACATCTGTTTCTCAGTCAACTTGATTTCAGAAGAGGCAATCCTATAGATTTCTTTCTGGCCTTCTCTATAAACCAAGGCATTGTGGCGTCTTGTTGGATTGATATCAGCTGTGTCGTCAACGACTGCCTCGGTCGTGTTCAGCAGTTTTGCTTTCTGATCCAGTGCCTGTCTCAAGCTTTGGAGGGCTTGCAACCTGCATCTCAGAGTCGTCGACGGGGACTCTTCTGGTTTCTTTACCAAAAACTCAAACAGTGATAGCAAATTCCCAGGGATTAAACTGGATCTACTGATAAAGTACAACAATCCATGGTTGGTGTCATCCTCAGTGATCCCGTTGTTGGCAGCTTCCAATTGGCTTTCGGATTCGGATTTTGTTTGGAATGCATGATAGGTATAGTCGTCAATCGTGGGAATCTTGACACCATAATCTTGAGCACTTTTGACGGTCTCGAATGGCAGCTTCACCCTTAATGCAACATAGTCGTTCGAATTCCCGTCAAGAACAAACCCATATCCCATTAACAGTTCTTCATTACCCTTGGCACCATAGTTGTTGAAGACCTCTGCCCCTTCCTCTAATAACTCCAGGTTGTGAAGTGAAAAGTACTCCTTCTCACCACGCACAGTGTGATTCCAATTGATTTTGGTTGAATTGTTGTGGTTCAAAAGATCCAGGACAGGAAGGAGAATGGCTTGTCCGTCCTTGGCGTTAGAGTTGATGATGTGATTTGGGAAAGCTCTTGATGTGAAGATTGTACAACTCCAGAGATATGCACTGAAACTTGTCCATGTCTTGTTCTCGACGTCAAGTAGCTCCATAAGCAACTCTTTGCGACTAAGTTCATGGAACCTGCTGAAGAATTGCAAGTCATTCTTCAGATCATCTGATTGTTGGAACTTTTCAGGCAGACTGACAACAGCGTCTCTCCATTCCTTCACCAAACTCTCCAACTTCAAATCCAAAGATCCACCCAAGTTGGTGTTCTCTAGCAGCTTGATCTCCTTATCCGTCCAGTAGAACACACTTCCAGTTGACTCTCCTGTAGGTAGCAGATCCACATATGGCGAGAAGAACTCTTGAAAATAATCACAGTCTTCTCCAACCTTCGCCCCATCACAATCGTACCTCAACTTGGCCAGAAACAGTTTCAGCGACGCATTGACATTCCCAGTATCAAACACTTTGCCAAAGTACTTATTTGAAAGATCATTAGTGAGAATCAGGTTAGTTGGAATCTCAAGTTGTGGTAGTGGTGATGGTGATGGAAGCTGCCCCGTCTTGTTCTTGTAAGTGGCATAAATGCCCCGATCACTGGAGAAATGGAACTCTAGGGAAGCGTCAATATTGGCACCGTTGTCTTTAGCCCACTCCAAAATCCTTTTAAGCCGGTCATCACGTTTCTCCATTGCGATAGCCACTGCTCTCTGTGCTCGGATTTGCTGTGTTCCAGTTGTAAAAATTCGGTAAAAATGTTTCTCCGTCCAGCCAGTGTCTGCCGCAAGAAAATGGCAGCAAGAAAATGGCAGCAGATCAAAATGGAAAAACAAATAATGCCGAAACAAATTCGAAACCCACATAGTTTGTAGATTGGGAGGTTGAGAACATCTACACAGTGATATTAGTCGTTTTAACCAACAAATCTTTATGGCAATTTATTAATCTATCAGATAGAACTTTATCGCAAGAAAGATTCCTAACTCTGCTCAGCTTGGACAACCTTCTTCTGTTTTCTCTTGAATCTGGTATCAACCGGATTGAAACCAGCAGATTCTGACCCCCACAGAGCCCAGTCAGGTGTCTTAGAGACATAGTCAAGCTTGTCAAACGGCTCACCACTATTCAAGAGCTCAAAAAACTTGGCATAGTCAATATGGGTGTGCCATTCACCATCAATCTTGAACTGGTTTGATCCGATCAAAATACAACACGAATGGGCGTGTTCAGCAGCAATGTCATATCCCAAATTTCTTCTGTTCAGTTCATCTGTCAAACTTCTAACAAACGCCTGACACTCTTCGTAGAATGGAATATTCTGCATGGTCAATGGATTTCCATTACCACTCGAAGACCCACAGAAAGTTGCACCCTTCACCTCGATCAATGATGGTCTTGCTCGCTCAACCATATCAGCATAACCCTCAACATCACCCATGTTGAAGCCTTTAACTAATGTCAATCTAAACACAGTTCTTTGGTGAGACTGGCTGGTTCTCAAAATGTCCAAACACCTGTTAAGTCTCTCCCAAAAATCTCTAAACAAAGGACGGTCAACTTTTTTCAAGTCACTCTTGGATGAGGCGTCAATAGACACATAGAGCTGTGATACCTTACCCAGTGCTTCGAGCTGATCTGGGTGTTGGGCATTGCACACCAAGAATGACGAAATCTCCCTTTCGTGCAACATAGTCAAGAACTCATTGATGTATGGGTAAAAGATTGGTTCACCGACAAGGGAAAGGGCACAATGACGTACTCTGAATGCTTCTGCAAATCTTTCTGCAACGACGCCAGGAACACCTCTCAATTGCTTAATCTTCGAGTAATGACCTTGCAGGGCTCCATCCAAAATCACATCTGGCTTATCAACCTGCCATCTCCAATTAGTACCCACAGGATTGGTACCATGTCTCCAGCAAAACACACACTTGTTTGAGCATGACAAGGATGGAGTTGTCTCCATACACAGGTGAGACTTGATGCCATAAAATGCCAATTTGTAACAGGAACCACGCCCTCTCAGAGCAGACTTGGTCCATCTACAAATCTTGACACCAGAGTGTGAGCCCACAATAGTGTAACCTTGCTTCGTCAAACTTTTGAATGTTGGTGAGTTTTTGGCAACCATCTCTTTAGTCTCCGATTCTTGCAACTTGTTTTTGAGAGAGGCGGTCTTCATCATATTACCCATCTCTTCAACGTCGACTAGAGTTTCATCACTTGAGCTGTTTCCCTCCTCACCTTCATCGTCATTCTCCTCCTCATTGTCAGAGTCTTTGTACTCATAAAGAATCGGTTCATCGTCTTTCAATGCATCAATGTACATATCTAGCCACTCATCAATCTTCAGATCCCCTCCAGTCTTGATACAGATTTGGCCCAATGGGAAGATTCTTCTAGCTCCCAATTTCCCCAGCCAGTAATCGGCCTTTTTAGCCTGGTAACAGAACTTGTCCTCGCGACCCCATGATTCAGAATCACCAATACCAATAACAGAGTAGCCCATCAGCTTCTTCAGGGGATACTTGTCAATTCTGAAATCTTGATAAGTGTCTTCCAAAGTTCCCAGGAAATAGTCGATAGGAGAGTCCACGTCGTATGATGGTAAAACCAGCGCATATACCAAGTTATCCAGTTCAGGGACCTTGATGAAGTACTCATCCAAATCTTCCAGGTCATCAAGGTTATAAATGCGAGGTTTGTTCTTCATCTCGTCCAAAGAGTCAATCTTGTTGAAGAGGGCTTTGGCAGTTCTTTCGGAGGAACCTGTCAGTGAAGAGTAAAATATGATTATATTGGAGTCTAAAAGAGACGTGTCTGCCCTTGTCCAAGCCTTTGGTGGAGCTTTGTCCGTCTTTGGTTTCATACCTTTAGACTTTATTAGTTTTGGGACTCTCTTGGTTTTTTTCGTCGTCTGTTGATGAGCCTCTGTTGCTGGCATGCTGCTGGTGCCGGATGTAGATGGATTCAAAGGTTTTGAAAATGCAGTAGTGAAATCAATAGCCATTTCCTCATTCTTGGCCTGGTTGTTGTTGTTCATCATCTGCTGACCAAAGTTCTTCTTCTTCTTCAAGTCAGAAAGCTTCTTCTTTGGAGCCGACTCCTTCTTGTTCTTGCAAGTGCAGGCCGCACCACAACCACCCTCCTTCTTATGCTTATGTTTGTGTTTATGCCCAGTATGATGGGATTCATCGCTTCCATCTTCCAGTGATGGGTTCTGAGCAAAAAGCGTATACACCACACTGACAAAGAGAACAACTGTGAGCCTCCCCCCAGATAAATAGTAAACGGCCAAAGTGAGCGCCAACAAGGTACCTGACGGTATTCTATTCAGTACCATTTTGCCGCCCAAAAAAAAAAGGACACTGATCTGTGTATGCGATTAATAGCAGACTAGCAAACAAACAAACAAACAGAGCGACTTGTCGTGAAATATCCTTTCTTCCACCTTTATATTGACAAAAAAAAAAGACTTTGGAAACTTGTGCAGTGAATTGGTGACAAATTCTCACCATTTGATTTGATGTTTTTTTTTACTGCCCCAAACAAAAAGAAAGAAAAAAAAGTTTTTGTGTAATGAGAATATATTATATAAGCACATTAATAATATATTATATAAGCACATTAATAATACATTATATAATCAACATGAGGAAAAGTAATAAAGTCACGTGACATGAATATGGGGAGCATAGTTTTTTTCTCTCAATAAAGTTTTTTGACTACAAGTGAAGGCACTGCGCTACACGATTATTGGTTTAAAAAGAACCCACAAACTCAACTGATAAAAATAGTGAGATTTGTCTCGTGATTTAGGCTCGTTTTTCGTCTTTTGACACGGTTTTTTTTCTTTTAGCCTTGTTTTGTTTATTGACGTGTTTTCTGTTGTTTCGAAAACAGTTGAAAAAAAAAAAGTCAAGAAAAACAAGACTAAAAAAAAAAATTATACCTCTCAGGCTGTCAATTGACACAACTGTTTTCCTCCCTAAACAACGAACAATTGCTGCATTAACTCGCCAGTTGTTCGATCAACAAGACTATGACCACAGGTTCTGGGCCTGTTTTATCTCTTCCAAAAAGTTTTGGGCCAGATTCGCAGATTAAAGGGTTGAAAAGCAGTAGTGGTGGTGGTAACAACAAACCTGCTGATAAGGAGGAGGTTGTTTGGAAAGAGCTTGGACAGTACATCGAGACTCTTATCGAAACTCCGGCGACCGATAATATTTTCAAGAACCAACTGGACATTGATCAGCCACTAAACTTGCCCTTGAACTACCGCATTTGCAACTTGTGCAACAGACCAATCCTCCAGATACACCTGACAACACACATCACACGCTGCTTGGAGATGAAACAACAAAGAGAAAAGCAGTCGGCTACTCCACAGGTCAGAGGTTCACAGAACTCAAATTTATCGCAGAATAGCCTTGAAGATTCTGATTCCAAGAAGCGTAGCAGAGACCATACCAGTACACCGCTAGAAGGTGAAGTCGTCAAGGGGGGCTCGAAACCAAAGAAGCAGAAGAAGGATACGTTGTCAAACAGCACTTCGTCAGGCAGCAGTACGAACAAGAAGAAAGCGTCGAATAAGAACAAGGGCCCAGTTGACGTTGAAAAGCAGTGTGGTGTTGCATTGCCAAATGGCGGGTTCTGTGCGAGATCTCTGACATGTAAGACACACTCGATGGGAGCCAAGCGTGCTGTGCCTGGTCGTTCTGCGCCATATGACGTTCTGCTATCAGCTTATCAGCATAAGAACCAAGTTAAGATTGCTGGACAGGCTGCTAAAGCACAAGCAGATAAGGATGAGCTTATACACGGTGGTTCAGCTACTTTGGACTCTGATGAGGAGACACAGGCAGTCCTGTCTGGTGTGTCGAGATCATACCCACTTCCACTAGAGCGCAATATAATTATGCCTACAAGAGTGCGTACCAAGTTCTTGCGAATGAGAGAGATGTTTGCGGGTGCTATTCTTCCTAGAATCACAAACAGTAACGGTGTTGGTGGTATGAATGGACGTACTGCTGTGCTTGATGTTGACAGATCTAATGAGCATTTGTTCTTGGTTAGAGCTCCACAGAGATTGGTTATTAATAAGGCTGGTGGTGTCCAAGCTCAGACTCAACAGCAAGGAAACCTTCGAGTGCCATCTGGGCAACAGCTCCAAGGGGCTCAGCCACAACAGCAACAGCCACATCAGCAACAGCCACAGCCACAGCCACAGCACCAACACCAACACCAAAACCAGCAGCAACAGCAACATCAACAACAGCTTCAACAAGTTCAGCAACAACAGAAGCAGCAACAGGTTCAACAACAACAACAACACCAGCACCAGCACCAGATTCAACAGCAAGTTCAGCAGCAGCAGCAACAACAGCAACAACAGCAACAGACCCAACAAGTCCAACAGCAGGTTCAGCAACAACAACAAGTCCAACAGCAACAGAAGGTTCACCAGCTTCAGCAACAGATGCAACAACAAGTGCAAATGCCTCCGGGTATTCCTCAAATGAGTGCACAAACTCAAGCAATGCTGACACCAGAGCAGAGAATGTTGATACAACAAAAGCAAGCTTCATTGATAAGGCAAAGACAGCTACAAATACAACAACAACAGCAGCAGCAGCAGCAATTACAACAATCAAGGCAACAGCAGCAGCAGCAGCAACAGCCGAGGTTCTGATTTGGGAAATTTGTTAATGAAGTTTATGTATATGGTTTAACTGCGAATCTGTAGTGTATCAATCGTACTTTGGTTACAATAGAAAATTGGTGTAGTCTACTTGAATCAGTTTTTCGAACTAAAAGGTTTGCTGTTAATTACCAGGTCTTTTGAAACCACTTCGGTTCAACAATGTACAAAACGGTGAAGCCAAAGAATGCAAGAAGTTGGTAGATACTTGGTGGGAAGAACAAGACGACAATAATTGCGTACGCATACAACGTCTCGAAATGTTTCTTTAGGAAAAAGAAGGCTAGCAATTTCCAGAGATGAAGCAATTTCTCCCATGTGTATCTGAAGTACGGCCTCTTCAAAGTCCAAAGTATATTCTTCTCGAATGATTCAGTCATTACTGTGGACGTGAATTTTGAAGACACCTGTTTGGTTGCATTCGCAGATATCTTTGAACTATCCAGTTTCAAAGCTTCTTGTAATTTTGCACTCCATTTTGAGGCATCATTCTCAATCAACCAACCGGTTCCATTCTTGGTGTTCTTGTCCAGGGGAATCACAGTCTCCAACGGACCACCATTATTGACTGCCAAAACAGGTTTTCCAAACTTCATGGCTTCTAAAGGAGCAATACCGAAATGTTCATATGAAGGAGTGTACAGTAGAAGCTTGGTCTTGGTCAATAGAGCTTCTTTCAAATTGGATGAAATGGATGGTAGGAAAATAACATTGTACTCAGCCAAGTCAGTGGTGCTAAATTTTGAGTATTGATCGTTGAAGATTGTGATTTTGTTGAGGTCAAGGTCGTCCGAAAGTTTCTCCAACTCTTGTAGGTATTCCTTGTTCTCAAGTAGTTCGTGATCATACCCTCCAGTGATCACCAGCTTGATGTTGCCATCAGTGTTCTTCTTTTGGAGGAATAGATGAAATGCATTGATTGCAAGACCGATATCCTTCTTCTTTTCAAATCTGTTGATGCTGAGGAAGAACGAGGAGTTACCAACGAGCTTTTCAATCAGTTCAGTTGTCTCCTGAGTCGTATTTTCCTTCTCTAAACTGACACATGGGTAAATGACACTAGGTTCCTTGCTCCCCTTGATCATTGAGAAAGTTTCGTCATAGACAGACTTGGTGAACTCAGAGTTCACCGCTATCGAATCAGCAGCAGTCATTGATAACTGCTCGTATATATCGAAAGGAAATCTGTAAATATTTCTTAGAATTCCAGTGTGAGGAGCCAATTTTTGGTCAGGGAAATGGCAATAGAACATAATTCTCGCATGTGTATCGTGGAAGAGATGCAATAGAGGTATACCAAAGCTGAGCTGATCCACAATGAAGAAGTCATACTCAGCCATATTTCCATCGATAATTAGACTCATAATCAAAAAGAGCTGTCTTAGTGCAGCAAACACAATCTTGAACTTCCCCATAAAACTCTGCGGGAGGAAATCTGCAGAGACTTTCACCTTCAATGTCTCATCAGCCACTTCTTCAAAACAGTGAGTCTTGTCGCAATGGGATGTGTGGATGGTAACTTTGTGCCCTTCATTCTGAAGTCCAAGTGCAGCATCCACAATGAGCCTCTCAGCACCACCAATGCCTAAATCTGGATGTAAAAAGGCGATTCTCATTCTCTAACACAAGCAGTCCTTTGCTTCTTAATATTAACACAGTTGTGTGAAATCAAACAAAATTTATAAAACGAACAAGCAGGGGAACAATAAGATGGGAACTGCGGCGGCGTTTTTATATATAACAAGGAAATTCTTGTTCTTCTTCTTCCTTTTTTTTTAAGCCTCGTGTGCTGCCGTTTTGCTGTTGAATTTGAATCAAGGAAAAAAAACAAAAAAAACAAGAAACGTGCGAAGTCTTGGCGCGCATGGTGGAAATTCTGATTTTGAGCCCTTGTGAAATGATGAGATAAGCACCAGCCACAGTTGATGACATAATAATCCTTGTGAAAGAGGCTGTTTATGGCTAGTGAAAAAAAAATCAAGAGGAAGACTGAAGGAAAGGTAGGATCCAGAGTAGTCTAACCAACAAGAATCTTAAACATGTACGAAAGAGAAGCGTACATTGCCCGTCTGGCTGTCCAGAAGGCGTCCTACCTCACTAGAACTGTGTCTGAGCAGATTCTCAAGGACAAAGCTGCCAACACAATAACTAAGACTGACAAATCCCCAGTCACTGTGGGAGATTTCAGTGCCCAAGCAATCATCATCAATGCAATTAAGCACAACTTCCCTGCTGATGAGATTATCGGTGAGGAAGATTCCAAGGATTTAAAAGAAAACAAGGAGCTGGCGAACAAAATCTTGAACGAATTGCAAAAGAATGAAGGGTTGATAGTGGACACCACATCTCAATTGTTGGGTTCAAAGTTCCAATCCGTGGAAGAAGTTGCTGCAGTCATTGACCAAGGAGCTTCTAAAGGAGGCAGAGTTGGTAGATTCTGGGCTTTAGATCCAATTGATGGTACAAAGGGCTTCTTGAGAGGTGATCAATACGCAGTGTGCTTGGCTTTGATTGTCGACGGGGTTGTTCAAGTCGGTGTTATTGGGTGCCCAAACCTTGCAGATAGTTTTGATTCTCCAACTTACAAAGGTGGCTTATTTACTGCTATCAAGAACCAAGGCTCCTACTA
Organism: Barnettozyma hawaiiensis; assembly: GCA_003706665.2. Lineage (NCBI taxonomy): Eukaryota > Fungi > Ascomycota > Saccharomycetes > Phaffomycetales > Phaffomycetaceae > Barnettozyma > Barnettozyma hawaiiensis. The sequence continues at coordinate 103,574 of PPLY02000011.1, read as the reverse complement.
CTCCAAGTTGTTCGATACTACTGTTGATGAGGATTTGACCAAGTCTACTAGAATTCAAATGAAGAACAATTTGCAATCCACCTCTGAGATCAGAGTGTGTGAAGGAGTCGAGAAAGGACATTCCTCACATGATGACCAATCAAAGATCAAGGAGTACTTGAAGATCCCACAGAATCAGACATTAAACTTGGACTCGCAAGCGAAGTATTGTTCTTTATCCAAAGGTCTTGCAGAGTTATACTTGAGGCTGCCAGTGAGTGCTTCGTACCAAGAGAAAGTTTGGGACCACGCTGCTGGTAACATTTTAATTACTGAAAGTGGTGGTGTTGTCACTGACATGACTGGTGCTCAACTGGACTTCGGCAATGGTAGAACTTTGCAATCTTCTGGTGTGATTGCTGGAAGTAGCCAGTTCCACGCTCAGGTCATTGAAGCAATCAAGTCCACTATTAACTAAACTATTGAAGTGTAACAGAATGGGGACGATGATGAAAACTATGGGGCAATAAGTATATATATATATATAATGTATACCAGTCTGCTTATGAACTAGTTGGGTTGTTGAGAGCTTTGACAATTGGAATATCACCGGATATCAGAGGGATGAACTTCTTGACTGTTTGAGGATTTCTTAAAGATTCGATAATTGCCAATGCAACATCATCCCTTGGAATTGTAGCTGTAGCAACAGTTTTATTAGCCACCGCTTCGTTAACCTCGGCTATTGGATAAACTTTACCTATTGAATCAGTGTCTAGAAGCAAAGCTGGTTGTAGGATAGTCCAGTTAATATCCGAGTGCGAAATGATGTCATCGGCGTACTTTTTGGCAGTATAGTAAGGTCTGATAGGAGAGTCTTTCCAGAATTCCCTGTCTTGTGATTTGATAGCACTCACAAGAACAAATCTGCCCACAGAGGCTGCCTTTACAGCCTCACTAACTTTGACAGCACCATCAAGATCAACGCTGAAAGTCAAGTCAAGACCCTTTCCACCAGCACCAGCACTGAACACAACAGCATCAAACCCTCTAATTGAGTCTGTGATCGACTCCACGCTTGAACTAGTAATGTCAATCTCAGTAGAGTACTTTATGCCCAAATCAGTGAACTTTGAGCCTTGCGACTTGCTTCTAATAAACGCCACAGTCTCAAACTCATCCTGCAGTTTGGCGAGTCTTTGCACTAGCTTAGTGGCAACCTTCCCATTGGCACCGATCACAGCTATTCTAGAAACCACCATTGTGTTAATTGAGCATGATTGACTAAAGGTTGATTGCTTACTATCTATATCTGAGGAAATCTAGTCACCTGAGAAGAGTAGGGTAACCATTGTTTCGTGTTGTTGATGGTGTGTCTCTGGTTTTTTCCTCTTTTTGGTCGTGATCGATCGAAAGGTGCTGTTAGTCACAAGCCAAACAAAGTGCGGTATATGAACAGATTACTTCTGCAGTCGGTTAGACCAGCGACTAGGCTTTCTGTGAGACCATTCACTAGAAGGGCTCTCCTTCAGCCGCTCTCTGCTCGGTTCTTTTCAACATCTGGCCACCAACAAGAGCAACAACAACAATCAAATTCAAATCCAAATCCAAACAGAGGCAAGATTGCGTTGGTACTTGGTCTGTTGGCCCTTGGTTCATCGGTTCTATCCATCTCATATCAGAGAGGTGGTCCGACTGAGCTCGTTGAGCCAGTTAAAGCAGGACAGAAGAAGGCATTCAAAGAGGGTGATGTATCTGTGATCTTCATTCTCGGTGGTCCAGGCTCTGGTAAAGGAACCCAAAGTGCTAGGTTGGTGAAGGACCACGGCTTTGTACATCTATCTGCTGGTGATCTTCTGAGAGCGGAGCAGCAAAGACCAGGGTCCAAGTTTGGTGAACTTATTGCCCAACATATCAGAGACGGTTTGATTGTTCCACAAGAAGTCACATTGGCTTTGTTACAACAGGCCATGGAGGACGAAGCAGCAAAGGGAAACAAGAAGTTTCTCATTGATGGATTCCCAAGAAAGATGGACCAAGCACTCAGCTTTGAGCGTGATATCGCCATCAGTGCGTTCACCATTTTCTTTGAATGTCCAGAGCAGGTCATGTTGGACAGACTTCTGGAGAGAGGGAAGACTTCAGGCCGTACTGATGATAACATTGAAAGTATTAAGAAGCGTTTCAGAACTTTTATCGAGACCAGTTATCCGGTCGTTGAGTACTTTGAAGAACAAGGCAAAGTGGTTAAGTTGAGATGTGACCAGCCAGTTGATGTGGTTTATCAACAAGTACAGGAAGCTATCGCTGCAAAGCTCAACAAACAGCAATAGAGCACCACACCAGAATATTGTGTTATTATTCTCCTGTATTTAGACAACCCTACAACAGTTATTACTGTATCTATCGACAATATACCTCACTCAACCATCTACATAACTACCAAAACAAAACAAAACATTCTTAATACAAAGATCATAAACGGTTCTCCATTAAATGTCCACCAATATCCACCTCATCACCCCAAACAGCCTTGATGACATCAAAGAAAGTATCGATATAGACAATATCAATGCCCAACTTGTCCTTGACCTTTTTCTCCGGTTCTCCGTATCCGTCAACAACGACACCATTTTTCAAGAACCCAATCAGCTTATCGTCATCATCATTGTAGAAGGACTCAATAATATCCTTTCTGTTCAGTTTTGGAATCAAAACCTTCTTAATGTCATTCTGGGAAGCACCCAGCAACTTCTCACCAATTCCACCAATTGGTAACACCTTACCACGCAAGGTAATCTCACCGGTCATCGCAAGGTACCCAGGGACAGATTTGTTCAAAGCAATTGATAACAACGCCAGAGTGATAGTGATACCAGCTGAAGGGCCATCCTTAGGAATAGAGCCCATCGGAACATGCAAATGCAACTCACTATTGTTAAATTTCGTCAACACTTGTTTCGAGTCAACGTTGGTGATCAAATCTCTCGAGATAATGGACTTGATGAAGGTCAACCCAATTTTGATTGACTCAGTCAACGTTTCACCTAACCTACCTGTCATTATCAGTTTTGGAGAATCAGAGTCGCCCTTGGAATTCAAAGAAGGGATGGAAATGATCTCAAATACCAAAACAGACCCAGAACCATCAGAATTATAAGACAATCCATTTACTACACCTTGCGGTTTGGAGTACTTTGGCGATGATAAAATGTCTTTGGTGATTGGATGATTTGGGAGACCAAGATACTTTACTAACTTGTTTGGTTCGACAGTCTTCACGAAAGTCGTTGTATGTTCATGGTCATTGTGGGACTCAACGTACTCAACAGCTTTACCACGACAAATGGCAGCGATCTTTCTCTCCAAGTTACGCACACCTGCTTCTCTGATATACTCTTGAATTAGCTTCTCCCAAATATTGGATTCAATGACAACGGAATCGTCAGGGAGTCCATTTTGTCTAATCTGTTTAGGCAACAAAAATCTGGACCCAATTTCCAACTTCTCCTCAAAAGTATACCCTGAAATCTCAATGATCTCCATTCTGTCCCTCAATGGGGCACTGATTGCACCCAATTCATTGGCAGTGCAGAGGAATAGCACGTTTGACAAATCAACAGGGAATCCTATGTAGTGATCAGTGAAACTCCAATTCTGTTCAGGATCCAAGACTTCCAAAAGAGCAGCCTCTGGGTCCCCATTCACTCGTCCAGCAGAGTTACTTCCACCACAAACTTTATCTATTTCATCCAGCAAGATCAATGGATTCATAGAGCCAGCTTTACGAAGAGCATTGATGATGACACCAGGAAGGGAACCAACATAGGTTCTTCTATGGCCCCGAATTTCGGATTCGTCGCGAATACCACCAAGTGAGACTCTTTGGAACTTGCGTCCCAATGAGTCAGCAATGGATTTGGCTAGAGAGGTCTTACCCACACCAGGAGGCCCCACGAAAAGTAGAATTGGTGACTTGATAGAGCTCTTAATTAGCTTTGAATTCTTCTTTCCCGCTGGGCTTGGAGTAATTTTCCCAGTAAGATCCTCTTGATAGTTACCAATAATGAGTTGATCATCAGGGTGGGATGATGAAGGAACTGGTGCGTTCTTATTTGCTAAGGATTTATTAGCCTTCCCCAGTTCATTGATTTCATGCAACTTCAGAACTGATAAGTACTGAAGGAGTCTCTTCTTGACATGATATAGGCCATAGTGATCATTGTCCAGGTGTTTTGACACCTTGGCGATATCAATCTGATCAACAGAGATATATTGACCAAATGGAATGTCCAGGATGATGTCAAAGTAGGTTCTCAAGACTTGATACTCTGAATGTTGCTGAGGCATCTTCTTCAGCCTGTTGAAATCTTTAGTTAAGAGCTTGACACCATCTTCATTCAAGTCAAAAGGAAGATTATTAATGAATTTGTTTACAAGTTGCAACTCGTCATTCTGCTCTTCACCTTGTTGTTGGCTACCAGTACCACCAATAGACTTGGAGCCGGGACCCCCACCAGGTGGTGACTTATTGCTCTTGATCGCATCTAGGGAAAATCTTATAGCTTTCAGTTGGTTGGAGATTATCTTCGACTTTTCCAAATCAGTTGCTTGTGAGTAAAACTTTTCAACATAATCAATAGAATCATACAGATTCTTGAATATCATGTTGAAATCCTCAATCAAGAGCTTAAAGTACTGAAGTCTCTCTTCAATTACAATCTTGGATAGGAACTCGTACTTCTCAATAGGCAAAACCGCAATAACCAGATCAACAATCTTCAAAAATTGTTCAGAGTTGCGCTTTGGACCATACTCTTCAAACGAAGAGTTGAATCTCTCAATTAACCGCTTCAACTTCACAGAGGAGTTCTTGTAATCGTTGGAGAATTGAACGTTTAAAGCGTTCGCTAGCGGCGATAATGTTAATGCATATCTTTTATCTTGATTAGTAGCCTTGGTCCTGTCAGTGCTACTCACCATCAAAAAGTCATGCAAGAATACGTCAATCTTGTGGAACAACTTCGTGGATAGCTCATTGAAAGAGTCAATCTCGGATTTCAGATAGGATTCGCTGAGTTCGACAGCGTTTGTGTAAATTGTCAAAGGCAATTCTCTCAAGTTGTTTTTAAATCTAATCCTCTTCCCGCTTGTCCAGTTGATCTCACCTCTTGTCAACGCTTGAAAGGTTAAAATGATGTTGTTCTTGTCGTCGTTCGAGATACCGACAATTCTGGACACTGTCACAATCTTGTCACCGTTAGTTGGAAGCATACCAATAATCAACCAATCGTAAGCATTCTCATTGCCACTATCACCATTGAAAAACTTGCGGAATGTTCTTGACCCAAGGATCGATTCCTCACTGATGATTTGGGCTTCATCATCAAAATCATCGTAGTCGTTATCCCTCTTCTTCGTATTACCATCTATGGACTCTGGAATCTGAACATTAGAGATAAGCAGGTTGTTCACCTTTTTGTTCTTCCTGTAAAAGTTCAGCAAGTTGAGTGCGTCCTCTTGACTAAAGTTTATCTTGTAAAGAATGCCTGGCAAAAGAACAACTGGAGTGTTAGTGAGTTTGTAAACTGGGAGTACGATTGATTCTGTGGAAGCAGGTTGCGGTTGTCTCCGCTCTGGATCGACGAGGACTCCCATCTTTACTCTGCAAGCTGTTTTTTGTTCTGATCTAATGGCAAGTCGGTGGCGATAGATAAGCAACAACAACAACTTTTGTTGACCCCAGAAAATCAATTGCCCCGAAGAATGGGGATTTTAGCCGAGGCTCTTTTGAACACACAGATCACGTGACTGTATCTTTCTTTGAAAATTGGGGTTGCCCTGTCTTGACGCACGTGACTCGTTTTGTTGTTGTTTGAAATTCGCGAAAAACTTTTCACTTGATGAAATAAAATAAAAAAAAGCTGAATGAAAAAAATTTTTCACCTTTTCGTTTACAGTTCCCCCATCATCGCATTATCACAGAAATGTCTATTGCTCGTCCACAAGTCTCTGTTTACTCCACCTCTGGTGAGGTCACCCAAACTGCTCTTCCATTGCCAGCTGTCTTCTCTGCTCCAATCAGACCAGACATTGTCCACTCCGTTTTCACCGCTGTGAACAAGAACAAGCGTCAAGCTTACGCCGTCGCTGAGAACGCTGGTCACCAAACCTCTGCTGAGTCATGGGGTACTGGTAGAGCTGTTGCCCGTATTCCACGTGTTGGTGGTGGTGGTACTCACCGTTCTGGTCAAGCTGCTTTCGGTAACATGTGTCGTGGTGGTCGTATGTTTGCTCCAACTAAGACCTGGAGAAAATGGCACGTCAAGGTGAACCATAACGAGAAGCGTTATGCCACCGCATCTGCTATTGCCGCTTCCGGTGTTGCTCCATTGGTTTTGGCCAGAGGTCACAGAGTTGAGCAAATCCCAGAGGTTCCATTGGTTGTCTCTTCTGAGGTTGAGTCCATCAAGAAGACCAAGGAGGCTGTTGCCGTCTTGAAGGCTATTGGTGCCCACTCTGATGTTGTCAAGGTCTTGAAGTCCAAGAAGTTGAGAGCTGGTAAGGGTAAGTTGAGAGGTAGAAGATACACTCAAAGAAGAGGTCCATTGGTTGTCTACGGTGAGGACAACGGTTTGGTCAAGGCCTTTAGAAACATCCCAGGTGTTGAGACCGCTAACGTTACCTCCCTTGGTTTGTTGCAATTGGCTCCAGGTGCTCACTTGGGTAGATTTGTTATCTGGACCGAGAATGCTTTCTCCAAGTTGGACTCAGTCTGGGGTTCCGAGGCTGTTGCCTCCTCCAAGTCTGGTTACTCTCTACCAGCTAACATTGTCTCCAACTCCGATGTCACCAGAATCATCAACTCTTCTGAGATCCAATCTGTTGTCAGACCAGCCGGTCAAGCCACCCAAAAGCGTGTCAACGTTTTGAAGAAGAACCCATTGAAGAACAAGCAAGTTCTGTTGAGATTGAACCCATACGCTAAGGCCTTTGCTGCTGAGAAGAAGGGCTCTAGAAAGGTTGAGCAAAAGTCTGCCAAGTCCTCCAAGGTTCAATTCGAGCAAGTCTTGAGATCTGATTAAACCTCTGAATCTTTAAGAATTTGGTCAAAAGAAAAAGAATGAAGGGGGAGGTTGTCAATGAAGAAGAGTTTTATTGCTGAATTTTACTTACATTTGTTTGTTATTAGTTTTTTAATAGTATGACTAAAGCAAGACTCTCTCTCCATTGTCTTTATACCCTTTTATTTAATTTTACCTCAGGAAATGTAGACTTCTACACTACCAATAATTATACTACCTTATGATAATTTCAGTGTCAAGGACCCATATCCACTACAGCAGTAGCTAGCACAAACCGGTTGTTGGTGTTGCCTATATTCTGCACTCTTTTTACGGTGAATATATATGTATATACAAAATGGAGGGAAGGACGACGGGGCTTGCCTTCTCAGTTGGTGTACGACAGATTGGATCTCGCACTTGCAAGTTTACTAGGGTTAACCTCATACTCCTCCTTGGCTCTAGCCAAAATCTCTGCCTCTTGTTCTTTTGTGAAACGTTCCACAACCACATCAGCATCGACAAACTTGAACTTCCCAAGACCAAAATCACGGTCAGGCATCTTACTCAAAACGTAAAGTTGAGCTCTGACATACTTCACCGCAGCCTCTAGTTGCACAAAGTCAATCTCCTGTCTGGCATTAAACAAGTTTCTCCACAGAGCTGTGGCAAGAGTGGCATCATCGGTGGCAAAGCCTTCGTCATAGGAGCACACCAAACCTCTGAGCTGGGCGTTATAGTCCTTTAGGTATTGGTCAGAAATTCTTGACGAATTAACATTCATCTCATCATGTAATCTCAGCTCCATATCTCTAAAGAAACGGTCAATCAACTTCTGCTGGTAGTTTTTACCATACTTGAACGGCATGGCTCTCATTCTTACGCTGAGAATCCAGCAGTGTAAAGCGGTGATTTGAAACCATTGGGAAAAAGTACGTGGCAAACTCAGACCCTCGTAGAAGAATTTCGCGTTCGCACTTAACTCCTCATTCTCAAATTGCAAACCTGGTGTCTTACACTCAGCATAGTAACGGGAACCGGCAACGGGACCAGCACGGATACGGTCCATGTCCAATCTCAGAGCAGAGATGGCAAACTCACCAATACTCTGAGCCACACCAGAAATCCTGTAATCTTCCTTCTCATACTTCGAGCCAGATAACAGCGGTCTCTTGTTCTTTGGAACCACAGGAGCAGCATTTGGTGGCAAAAGGGTATGCTGTTTTGAACTGAAGGCAATTTGGGCTGGCGACTGCGCTGGAATCGAAGCCACGTCCTTCTGATCCGTTGGTAGAAAAGACTTACAGCGCACCTGTTTAGGCAGAGCAACTGTGAAGGGAGTAGCGCGTCTGGCGGCAGCGGTAGCAGCAGTGGTTTGTCTGAACATCCTGCGAATTTTGGAATGGTTTTATAGATTTGACTCTGCTCTCTTTTGTGTTTTGATAATTTTTTTTTCTCTTCTTGTTGTTCTATCGAAATTCGCGAAAATTAGATGATGATAAATACCCGTTTTATTTATACTGAAATATTATTCTGAGTGGTTATCTTTTGCCACGTTTGGCCCTCTCCTTTGTGCGAATCTTTGATCCATCGTAATGGAAATATCCCAAATGTTCCAACGCACCCTGGTTGACCCAGTCCAAACATCTCTGCAGCTCGTTGTCGGCTCTGATTTGAAGAAGCTTTTCCCTTGATGTTTCGAGCAGCTCCTTCTTCTCCTGGTGCTCCTTCAACTTGCGCCTCTTCAACTCGCGTCTTGCAATACGAGCGCTTGGCTTGGCTCTGTCCATCTTGACCTGCCTCTCCTCTAGCTTCTTTTGTAATTGCTCCTCCTTCTGGCGAATCTGTAGCTCAACCTTCTCCGCAGCAGCGATGGACTTTCTCGTTCTTCTGGTTTCGCCTTGGTCAGAATCACCAAGCTCGTTCTTCAGGTTGTTCAGTTCCATGCTGATATCACTGTCATCATCATCATAATCATTATTATTATTATCATCATCGTCATCGTTCTTATCGTTTTTATCATCAGAGTATGAGCCATCGTGGTCATTGTCACTGCCAGCATCTGATTCATCCTCTGTGTCGGACACAATGGTAGTTTGAATAATCTCCATCAGCTTGAGCTCCTCCTCTGATTTGACATTCAACCTCAGAGCCTTGCGTCTGGAAGTTATACTTAAAATGATCTGATCTTTGAGGCTGGCAAGCTCCCTTAATAACTTGGATTCATGAATACCCCATGGGTTGAGCCATTTGATCAAACTCTCAATTTCTTCAGCAGCATCAAAAAATCTCCAATCGTCACAGGACATTAGTGGATCAGGTCTCTCCTCAATGATCTTTCTTTGGATAGGTTTGATCCCTGCTGAAAATGCACCATGGTCATCAACAAGCTGAAAATCATCAATTGAATGGACAACAGAGCTATCTTGGTTAAATTTGATGTTGAACACCTTTGAAGCAGCATTGACAAATACAGTTGGGAATGGAGTTGACACTCTATTGGTTTCATCCTCCTTGACAATCTCATCCTCGGATTTTTTAACATCATGCACTTCCATAACCTCATCAGCATCAGCATCACCACCGTCAGTGATCGCATCGTGCCACTCCTTTATCAAGGCATGTTCAATTTTCAAACCATGCTCCAGGTCATCTTCAGAAGGACCTTGCACCCATAGTTTACCCATCAAGTAAGTCTCTTGAATAAACTCCTCGTCGTCTTCATCATCGTCTTCTTCAATCTGTTCATCCTCTTCTTCTTCATCATCATCACTCTTAGATCCTTTACCCTTCAAGTTTGGCAATCCATTGTTCTCAAACCACCAATAACGGTTAAACATTCTGTCCTTGCCAATGTACTTGATTCTTTGGATGTCCAATTCAGAGATCTTCTTATCCAATGCTCTTCTCTCTAGTCTCAAACCCTCAGCCATTTTTAACTGAGCAGTTCTTGACGCTAGTAACTTCGCATACTCCGGATTCGTCTTTGCAATTAAGAGCTCAGCTTCCTTCGGCTCAATAGTGAGTCCAGCTCTGCGTCTCTTTTTGCCAGCAGTGGAAGTGAGATTTGAATCTGCGTCATCGACTGCGGTACTAGTCGTAGCAGTAGTGGTAGTGCTTGCAGTAGTAACAGTTGGTGTAGAGTTAGTTCCAATGAGCTCACGGAGCTCCTTGTCGACATCCTGTGCCTTCTGGTAAACATTCTTGTACTCTCTTACCTTCTCCATTCTCACTCTTCTTAAATGAGTGGATTCCTCCATACATTTGTCCAGGTGTGTCCTAATTGGTTGTGTGTTGATTAGAAGAGAACAAAGAATGCCCAACGCCTGGATTCTTAATTCTAACGGGAACTTATGGAAAAACACATGGTGAAGATTGGCTGGTGATACGTTAGTGTCCAGTGGCGCAAGACACTCAAAGATTTTTTGAATCATCTCTTTCCAGGATGGAACATCTCTCACTTCGTCCAAAACGCCCAACAAGATGATTTGCCAGTTACCATCTTTGAAATTGTTCAGTCTCAGTCTGTCTTTCCAAGAAGTGTTTCTGTAAGTCAGATATTCATCAACCCTATTAGTCTCTTCCTCTTCTTCCTCTTCTTCTTCTTCTTCGGCTTCTTCAACCTCTTCTTTGACTTTTACATCTTCTGCCCCGGAATCATCAGCAATGACGTCAATTTCCGGCTTCAGTTGTTCCTCGTCCGTTTCAGATTTCACATCGCCATTATTGTGAGAACCATTGCTTCTTTCTTCAAGTTTTCCACCAACACCATCACCATCACCATTCTCTTCCTCTTCATCTTCAAATTCTTCAGGGACTGGGACAACTGTCGACTTCCCTTCAGGAGCAAGAAATCCTTTCAGGATGGCACAAAATATCTCATCCAACAAATGACATCTCTTCCTGCTCGAACTCCAGCTCAACGCAGTTAGGAAGTCATCAAATGTGAAAGTGTCCAGAACTAAGGGGACTCTATAAACATTCAAGAATGTCCAAGACTCCAGAGCGGCTTGAACGACATCGCCAAACTCCTCCATCTTGTGAGGAACTGGTCTCGCATTGGACACCTCCAATGGCAAACTGAGATCTTCTTGGATAGTCTTTTTTGGTGGCTCAATTTTACCTCTAAGCGCCGTAGGCTTCCTGCCAGTGTCTGTGATGACTGCTGGTGGTTTTATAGTCTGCCTTGAAGAAGAAGAAGATGGTGATGATGATGCTGCGGGAAGTGTACCATCCTTTGGACGTATGGCAATCGGACCATTTTTGGCCTTTGATTGTTTGACTTGTTGTTCTTTGAAATGTACCAGGTCTGGTGGGTACTCTGTCGGGATTCTGTACTTCTCAGCATACTGTTTCTTGACGATCCATGGCGCTCCAAGTTTAGGAGATCTTGTAACTGACAGCTTGATGAATGTCCGTGTGAACCACTTGGTGAAATTGCTTCTATCTCTTGTGATCTGACTCTCGTCAACAATTGTCGCGTGGTTGTTGTCCAGTCTGGCCACTCTGTATTGACAATATGATGGTCTCAAAACGTTATTACCATCAACAATGGCGTTGAATTTGGCCTTCTCTCGCACGACACATTTGGTCTTGAAATCGTTCTTGTAATCACTCTGTCTGACAAACACCAGCTCCCCAGGGTAATAATCGCGTTTGAACTTGCTGTAAACATTGTCCACCAATTGATCGATTCTAGGAACAGTGCTAAATTGGACATATCTTAGAATCGGCTCCTTCAGCTGCTCCGGGAAGCATTCTTCAACGGTTTTCATCTCTTTCATCTCTGATTCGTAAGCCTCGAAGAAGGTTAGACAAGAATTTCCGGTTATTTCACAAACAAATTTCCTGGTGTTGTAATAATCCATTCTGCTGAGGAATTGCTCATAATCCAGGAACCACTCTTTCGTATACGCAATATACCACACCTTGACATTGGTGTCTTTAGGCAGAGCAGGAAGTGGAGGGAAATCCACAGGTTTCCTCTTGAACAACACCTGCAAGAAAACAAGAGCAAAGTTAGTATAAAGGGGATCAGAAAGACACGCGCGATTGTAACAATACAACTTACCATTACTTGTAGATTCCGAAGTCCAGTGTGGAGTTCTTGAAATTGGACCCAGATACTTCAGCTATGGGTGATAGTCCTCAGAAACCTAATGCAAGCAAACGTGAAATAACAGAAGCGGTAGCTATGATCGTCTCTCAGCAACAGCAGCGGTTTGTTCTTAGCCAATAAGTTTTTTTTTCTCATTAAAAACAAAACAAAAACCCAGCGTTTTCGAGAGAGGTTATGTTTTCCCTCGGAATTACACGTTTTTGTTTACCTCGGAATTGGACAAAGCCACCTGCTGGTCACTAGCCCCACACACTAGCCCCATTGCGAAGCATCAAGCCACAAATTGACAACGACAAAAGGACAACAAACAGCCCCAGCATCAGCAGATCACATAAGACTGGTGCCAATCAAATTTATAGCTATTCCATTCATTAAGAGACAGTATATAGCTTTTGGAATAATGGTGCAAGGCGTTCGTAACTGCGATGACATACGTCGTAGTTAATTGTTGCAACAGCAGTACATAAAGTATTGTCTCAGACTCAAGGTGATGACACTTGGAAGCAGTAGGCACGTCTAGTTGAGCAGTCTGTCAATAACAAAAGCCATAATGGTAATAGCTTTGAAGTCAATATGATCTATATGATATACAGCACGGTTACCCTGCTCATAATCCGATATTTGTATATTTCGGACATAGTCCACATTACTTCACACAGCCTGGAGCTGAATTCCTCCCAGTGTAAGCCCGGCGTATTGGAATACTTGAAAACTGAGAGTTCTGTTCCTAACGAATTACTTAAAGGGCAGTCCGCCCACTGTCCACTGTGGGACAGAGCCGGGGAAAAATTACCGCCGTTTTTTTTCGCGAAAAAGGGAGATGAGCATAGAAAAAAATTTATTTTGTGTTATTAATCTCTTTTTTTGGATAAAGCATCTCAACCTGTGGTGCAACTCCGTATAACAGTATGGAAGCCGCTAAGCAGAGTAACAAGTCCCACAGGGGCCACTCCACCAAGGTTACTGCCAAAAAGAAACTTCATTCGCAGGGACATAATGCCAAAGCCTTTGCTGTCTCAGCACCAGGGAAGCTGCAAAGAATGGCCAAAAGATCCCATGATCTGAATGAAAAAAAGCTACACGTCCCGATGGTGGACAGAACACCAGATGACGACCCTCCTCCAGTTATTATCGCTGTTGTTGGGCCACCAGGGACTGGTAAAACAACTCTTATCAGATCACTTATTAGAAGACTCACAAAACACACGCTGAGTGAAGTCAAGGGACCCATAACTGTTGTTGGTGGTAAGCGTCGTCGTTTGACCTTTATTGAAGTCGCCAACGACTTGAACTCTATGGTTGATGCTGCCAAGATTGCTGACTTGGTGCTACTGATGATTGATGGTAATTTTGGTCTTGAAATGGAGACAATGGAGTTCTTGAACGTGGCTCAGCACCATGGGATGCCTCGTGTCTTAGGTGTCACTACTCATTTGGACCTGTTCAAGTCCCAGTCTTTACTAAGAACCTCCAAGAAAAAATTGAAGACCAGATTCTGGACCGAAGTTTACCCAGGTGCTAAATTGTTCTATCTCAGTGGTGTTATTAATGGCAGGTACCCTGATCGAGAAATCCTCAACTTGTCCAGATTCATCTCCGTGATGAAGTTCAGACCATTGAAGTGGAGAAATGAACATCCATACCTTTTGGCTGACAGATTCACAGACTTGACGCATCCAGCACTCATTGAAAAGAACCCCAACATTGATAGAAAAGTGGCCATTTATGGCTACTTGCACGGTACGCCGCTTCCATCGTCGAATGCCAGAGTCCATATCGCTGGTGTTGGTGACTATACTGTTGCAGCTGTGGAGAAGTTGCCAGATCCATGTCCAACTCCATACTTTGAACAGAGACTGGAGGAAATCGAGAGGGAAAGACAGAAAGAGGCTGCAGCTAATGGCGAAGCTGTTGCCAAAACGTCTAGAAGAAGAAAGAGACTGGAGGACAAGCAGAAGATTATATACGCACCAATGTCCGATGTCGGCGGTGTGTTGGTTGACAAGGATGCAGTGTACATTGACATTGGGACTGCCTCTTTTGTCCCAGGAGAAGAGAAAGGTGTTGGTGAACAACTGGTTACTGGTCTCCAAGGCATTAGCAAGACTTTGGAAGAACAACTCGAGGAAGGTCCTGGTGTGCAGTTGTTTTCCAATGGTGCTGCCTTGAACAGAGTTGAGGAAGACAGCAGTGACGAGGAAGAAAAGGAAAGTGAGGAGGATGAGAAGGAAAACACTGGAAGAACCTCGATGAGAAGAGCTAGAGTATATGGAAAGGGTCTTAATGAAGGTGACGAAGATGACAATGACAATGACTTGGATGAGGAAGAGTTGGATGATGACCAAGAAGAAGAAGCTAGAAGAAGACTTGTCGAGATTGACTTTGGTGAGCAAAATGAAGACGATTTTGAGCTGGAAGAAGCGACTACACTGGATGATGACTACTTAGCCACTGCCTCGAGGCTAAGAGGCTCAGTCACGAAAAGATGGGATATTGCTAAGTTGATTTATATGAATAACATTGACCCTGCTGATGCTATCAAGAGATGGAGAGAGGAGCCTGTCGAAGATGACGAGAGTTCTGCTGAAGAAGATATTGAACAAGATGATAATGACTTCTTCAAGAAGAAAGATGACACTACCACAGTAAAATCTGAAGATCTGGACACATACGTCACAAAATTCCCGACTGTGGAAGAGCTAAAGACGAAATGGAGCCCGGAGAACATCAAAACTTTGGACTCCAGGTTCTTCACTTCAGCTAAGAAAATTATCAACGGTGGTGATGCTGGAGATGACGAGCTTTATGGTGACTTTGAGGATTTGGAAGCAGAAGGTGCTGCTGAAGAAGACGAGGAAAGTAAAGACAATAGTGACCATGAGGATTACTTGGACTCTGAAGACAACGATGACTTTGCTGACTTTGGAGCTGAGGAAGAGAAGGATGAACGCATTGATGAAGATGGTGATGATGAAGAAGAACAGGAGGAGGAGGAAGAGGCATTTGACCCGACTCTATCGCTTGAAGAGAGACGTTCATTAAATTCGAAGAAGAAGGAGAAACTCAGACTTCAATTCGAGGCTGAGGAAGGTGAAAACTTCAAAGAGGAGCAAATGACCGAGGAGGACACCTGGTATGAGATGCAAAAAGCCAAGATGGCCAAACAGCTCGAAATCAACAAGGCAGAGTACGAAAACATGGATGAACAGACAAGACTGAGAATCGAAGGTTACAGAGCCGGCTCATATGTCAGATTGGTGTTTGAAGGTGTTCCTCCTGAGTTTATTGAGAACTTTGATGCTAAGTACCCGTTAGTTTTGGGTGGTTTGCTTGCGTCTGAGGAGAGATTTGGCTTCATGAATGTCAGAATCAGAAGACATAGATGGCACAAGAAGATCTTGAAGTCCAACGATCCATTGATTCTATCTCTTGGTTGGAGAAGATTCCAAACACTACCAATCTACACAACATCTGACTCGAGAACGAGAACGAGAATGTTGAAGTACACTCCTGAACATGCCTATTGTAACGCCACGTTCTATGGGCCATTGGTGTCCCCAAACACTACTTTTTGTGGAACACAGGTTGTTGCCAACAGTGACACGACTGGTGCTTTCAGAATTGCAGCCACTGGTATTGTTGAAGAGATTGACAGTTCCACTGAGATTGTCAAGAAGTTGAAACTTGTCGGTTACCCATACAAGGTATTCAAGAACACTGCTTTCATCAAGGATATGTTTGCCAGTTCTTTGGAAGTTGCCAAGTTTGAAGGTGCTCAGATCAAGACTGTCTCTGGTATAAGAGGTGAAATCAAGCGAGCATTGAGCAAACCAGAGGGCCATTTCAGAGCTACTTTTGAGGATAAGGTATTAATGAGTGACATTGTGAGTATGAGAACATGGTATCCAGTTGAACCAAAGAGATTCTATAACCCAGTCACTTCCCACTTGCTTCGTGACCAAGGTGAATGGAAAGGTATGAGACTGACTGGGCAGATTAGGGCTGCAAACAACATTGACCTGGTGAACCAGACGGATAGTTTGTATGGTAATGTTGTCAGAAAGGACAGACACTTTAATGGGCTGAAGGTTCCACGCTCTATTAAGGCTGACCTGCCTTTCAAATCCCAGATCCACGAAATGAAGCCCCAGAAGAAGAAAACGTACTTGCAAAAAAGAGCAGTTGTTTTGAAGGGCGACGAGAAGAAGGCTAGAGACCTGATGCAGAGATTAGCCACTATTGCTAAGGCCAAGGATGAGAAGAGAAAGTCTACAAAGGATGAGAAGAGAAAAGAGAAGCTGAAGAAGCTGGCCAAGTTGGAGGAGACCAGAAGTCAAAAGGAGAAGGAGCGTAAGAAGGACTTCTTTGCTAAGGAAAGCAAGAAAAGAGGGCACGGTGGAGGTGGCGACAATGGGTCAAAGAAGCAACGTGTCTAGTTTCTTAAACCTTCATCTACATAACTTGGTAGTTTACATACATGTGATTAAAGGAATTAAGCAAGTACACATCTGTCAATACAACAAAGTACAGATCAAATGTACTTGGACAACCATTGGAAGCCCTTGCCGTAGCCCTGTCTCATTACAACAGAGCATGGGAAAACCTCAATAGGTCTCTGGTTGGCTGCTAGCTCCACATCACCTGTTCCAGTGGTGTAGGTCAAACCAAGGGCGTGTCTAACCTCATTCTCAGAAACGGCTCTTGGAGAATCAACCTTGTTGGCCAAAATCAAAAACGGCACGTTCTTCAACTCCTCAATCTCCAGCAAGTTGTCCAACTCGGCCTTTGACTCCTCGAATCTGGCTGGATCCGCAGTGTCAACAAGGAAAACGATACCGTTAACCTCTGGAAAATAGTCTCTCCAGACACGTCTAGCCTGTTGGTGACCACCGAGATCAAAAGTGGTGAATCTCACATTGCCAATAGCCAATTCCTCTGATGTAGGATGGAGTGTTGGCTGCAGAGTTGCCAATCTGTCGTTCTTCAACATGTGCAGCAAGGTGGTCTTACCAGCATTATCCAACCCCAAAAACAACAGTTTGGCGTGCTTGTTCCATAGACCAAGAGATGCTAAAACATCCTGAACTGTGAAGCGCACACAAGTTAGTACATTTCCATACAATAACAACAGTCGGGAATCAGAAGAGTTACAACATACACCAGCTGAAAACCCACATTTTCGATTGCGTGTTTGTTTTAAATCAAACTTGATTCTGATTGATGAAGTGGTGGCCAAATTTGCTGGTTTTTTTCGTTTCCTTCATTTTTGAAGATTCAGATTCGCGATTATCGATAACCCCGAAACTCCGAGATATATCCTTAAAGAAACTACCATATTAGGAAGCTTTCCGCTCTCGGTGCTAAAGATATATATATATAGATAGATTTGGTTCGCCTTTTTTGTTCTCCCATGGAACAGTGGTTGATTTACACACAGAACACTACACAAAACAGCAATGCTGGTAATAAGAACCGGTAACTACTAACCAACAGGCTATCACTGAATTAATACAGACTTTCTCTCTACTCTACAGAGTGTATAGAAGAGAGGACTACGGAAATTAGGTAGATGATCAAAAAGAATCAAGAATTCTTTGAGGTATACGTCAAGCACTTTTTCAGAATGTCGACCTCATCCTTGAGTAACTGGTACGCAAGTCTTTCTCTGCCACTTTTGAACTTCGCCAGCAACTTATCGGTCGTCGACCCATGATCATTATACTCCGCTAACCTCATCTCTGCGAGCCCATTGAGGATCTTGAGAGCTTTTGAACTCTTGGTAGTTAGGATCTGGAGGTTAACCTTCTCAGGATTTTTCAGAAACTTGGATATCTCCATCTTATTCAAGGAAAGCAACTTCAAGAGTGCAAATGTCAATGGGGAAGGCTCTCCACTTTGGGTAATTTCCACTTCCATTGTCCAACTTGGGACCTCCTCCTTCTCCTCCTCCTCCTCCTCATCGCCATCGTCATCATCATCATCATTATCGTGATCACAACAATTAACGTCTTTCTTCTTGCAACAGTTATCCTCACATTCATTCTTTTTACTGGAGAGCATGTCTCTTACAGCGAGGTATCCTTCCGTCTGCCACCAGTCAAATTGCCTGAAATAAAGCTTCCTGTTCTGCTTCTTCAGCTTCAGAAATTGCATACCAAGACCAACTGTATTATTGGTATTTCCAGGGATGACAAATCCATACTTGGAAAGCAGGATGGAGTTATTGAAGTCACCATAGCTGTTGAAAATCTCCTCCCCCTTTTTCACCTTCTTGATCAAGACAATATCACAACAGTCGTCAGGGGAAACCAACTTCTCATCATCTTCAAAAACAACAGGACCTATATTGTCTTCTTCATCGTCATCATCTTCTCTTCCATCCGCACTCTCTTCGTCTTCTTCTTCATCGTCATCATGTTCTAAATCTTCTCCCTGTCTATCATTTTCGTGTTCAGGAGCTTCACCAGTCTGCAACTTTTGAAGTTCCTCCCTTTCGAGCTGTTCCTCGTGTTTCTCTAGCTGATATTCCTCTTCAATCATATCTACAAACTCTTCAATTGAACCACCAAACTCTTCTTCATCTTCTTCCCCACTGAGTTCTTCATCAACCATTTCTTCATCTCCACTATGCTCATCATTATCAGCATCATCAGCATCCATGTGATCGCACCCAGCGGAGCTGCCACAAGCTGGGCACACTTCAAAGAGACTCTCAAATCTCATAGTTGATTTACTGCTGTGGTTGAACAAACATGCACCTGGAACCAATCCAACTTCATGAAATTCATCGATTTGGAAATCTCTTGAAGAAACAGCATAACGAATAGCAGCAAACTGACGATACTTCTCCATCAACTCTTCTGGTTTCTCGTTGTCAATGTCAAATTCCCAAGGAATTTTGATTTTCCCATTACAGGCAGCATGGTGTCTTGCTGCAAACTCACAAGCATTCTGGAACTCCAGTGCTGTCTCATCGTCATCCAAACCACCCATCAGATCGAGTTCAGATCCCTTCATTATTCCTCTTTGTTTCTTAGACCATAGACTTGGTGGAAGGATCAGATCTCCCTTGGAATCAGTGTACTTGATACTCTTAATGAATGGGTACCAGGGTGAAGCTTCACCACATGCCTTCTCATAGATAAAGGCAAGTAGCAGCCCAAATGCACCATCAATATCATCTTCAAATAATAGATTGGCAATGTAGGAGTGTTTTGCAGAAAATATAGATCCCTTGTGGAGACGAAGAAGCACAGTTAGACCGAGAGATGGATCAATATCCTCTTTGGCAAAGATACCAACACCACCCAGCTTCGATTCTTTGATCTCGAGGAGATCCGAGTTCCAGTATCCGCTGTTATTTGACAGCCATTCAACCACATCTTGCGCATCTTTGAGCAGAGTGTTGGACATTTCCTAAAATGTCTAAGAATCTGTCGAAAGCTCAGCAATTTTTGAGTCCAGAAGGTGGTCTTCAGCTCATCACACTGAATTTTTTTTGTGTACTCCGAAGACCAAAAAGACTCTCTTTGCTTATGTAATATGTTCCAATTGGGAATTAGCAAATGATGCTCAGTCCAGCACTGCTTTGAAACCACCAGTGCTTCTCACTCGTCCGGTAATAATTTTTACCCCACAAAGCCACAGAAGATAAAGAGAAGAATCACGGATGTCAGTACTAACAGGATGAATCAGGGATAAATCGGGGTTGTAAACCAAAGGCGGAATTATTTACCTTTGAGACGTTTTTAGCAGTAGTGGGGTGGAAATATTATTTTCCACCTTCTTCGATTAAGCCCGTTGTGATATTTCCTATGGGGAGAATCACATACTTGATTCTCTCCCCCACAGCACTCAGCGAGTGCTGGTGGTGCTAGTCTCATAATCGGTAAACAGTATATGGTTAAAAGTTCGTCCAGATCTGGAATGGTTAGGCGCCAAGCAGTTGTTCCGTAAATTAAAGCTTGGCTTTTTTGGCTTGGCTTTTCATTACCCAACGGTTTTTATTTTGTTTTTTTGTGCTTTTTTTCCTCTAACATCGCATCGAATCGCATTCATTACAAACGGGAAAGAAGATGGTGTAGATTAACCTGATCCGTTCAAACACAAAGGACTCATCTAGCTTTCAGGAATATACCGGGACATCGTTATGGGAATTGTGGGGCACCATCACATGTTGAGTACTTAGTTTCCCCACAAGTTTAAATCAGAGTCTACACATTTCATGTACAAAGTGCCGTTTCTTTTTCTTTTTTCTGTGCTTTACCATCATGGATTAGAGTATTGAAAAGCAAAAAGCAACGTTTTATCTAGGGTACTTGTGCGGCTCATAGGTCGGGTACCGCCACGCCGTTCCGAGGAATCAACGTTGTTGTGTTGTAGTGGGGTAGAGACATTTGATGAAGTATAAATACAATAGACTGGTACACATCTTCTTTCTTAATTCCTTCATTCCAGCCTAACAATCTTTCGCAATGATCACTTCAACTACACCTGGTGAATACATCAAGACAAGATTCACAACGCTGATCCCTTCAAGGGAGGAAATGAGGGACCAGAAAGAATACCTCAACCCACTCCCAGCTCTAAGAACTATGACCTGGAGACAATGGAACTACTTCCTCCTCTCCTTCTGCTGCTGGTCCTACGATGCCTTGGATTACTTTGCCATCTCTTTGAACATTTCTAGAATTGCTACAGATTTGAACTGTACAGTGAAGCAAATCACTTGGGGTATGACTCTAGTGTTGATGCTGAGATCTGTTGGTGCAATCATATTCGGTTATTGTGGTGACAGATATGGAAGGAAGTGGCCTCTTGTGATCAACTTGATTATGTTTTGTGTGATTCAGATCGGCACAGGCTTCGTCAATACCTACTCTCAATTTCTTGGTGTCCGTGCCATTTTCGGTATTGCGATGGGTTCCCTTTATGGTATTGCCAGTGCTACTGCGTTGGAACCAACTCCAACGGGTGCCAGATCCTTCCTTTCTGGTTTGTTTCAACAAGGTTATGCGTTTGGTTATCTGCTAGCCGTTATTTTCCAACGTGTCATCACTGACAATGAACACAACAAGACTTGGAGATCCTTCATTTGGTTCACCGCCGGCTTGTCCTCATTGCTGGTACTTTGGAGACTTTTAACTCCAGAATCCGAGGAGTTTATTCAACAACGGATTCACATGGATAATAAACAGTCCAATTTCATCCAAGATGGCCGCAAAGCTTTGAAGAAATATTGGCTGCAACTCATATATATGGTTATCCTCATGGCTGGTTTCAACTTTATGTCTCATGGCTCCCAAGACTTATACCCAACAATGCTTACAAAGCAACTCAACTTCAGTGATAATCGCTCCACAGTGACCAACTCCGTCGCTAATATCGGTGCAATGGTTGGTGGGGTTCTATTTGGACACATTTCCGGTTTCATTGGTCGCCGTTTCGCCATTATGATTTGTTGTGTGATCGGTGGTGCGATGATTTACCCATGGGCATTTGTCAGAAATAGTGGTATCAATGCAGGTGTCTTCTTCCTGCAATTCTGTGTCCAGGGTGCCTGGGGTGTGATTCCAGTTCACCTGTCAGAGCTGTCCCCCGCAGAATTCAAGGCCTTTGTAGTTGGTGTTTCGTACCAATTGGGGAATTTAGCTTCTTCAGCGTCGTCAACAATTGAGAGTACCATTGGAGAGAGATTCCCGTTATACGATGAAGATGGGAAAACTAGGAAGGATGATGTTTTCGACTATGGTAAAGTGATGGCCATTTTTATGGGCTGTGTGTTTGGATTTGTGCTCGTTGTGGCTCTAATTGGTCCTGAGAACAGAAACGCCAACATTAACTACGTGCTTAACGAGGAAGAGAAGAGAGTTCTTGTGGAGGAAGGTAGAGTCATTACCTCACCCGAAAATGCCAGTGTTTTCGATGGTAAGGAGCAAGTTACTCAACGAGAGTACATTGATGATTCCATTACAAGTGCTGCTGCGGGTGTCACGAAGCTATAGAGTTGTGGCTTTATGTAAAGTATGATTGATGGTTTTTTCACAACTTTAAAGAGCTCTTTTCTTTTACTAATGATTTATTTTGGTGCAGATAAGCGCATAGAAGTCCTATTTCCTGGATTAATTCAAGTATCACTTACACCAGTCTACAAATTTATTAGAGGAGATTCAAAAGTAATTAGTGTATGGGAAACTTTCCAGATGATTCTCATTAATCTTTCTAAACTCTTTCAAGGTCAAACCATAGGGATTCTTAATGATGTAAGGATTTCCATTAATCAAAGCTTGATAATCCTTAGCCATATATGTAGCAGTATCGTCACGTGCAATATACTTCGGGTCATCATCATCCTTCTTCTTAAAGTACTCCATCACCTTTTCCATCAAGGAGTCCACTCTGGCTGTTACAACTTCAGAATCTGATTCATAACTAGGCTCAGACTCCCCAGGTGGAGAGGTATTAGTAGTTGTGTCCATGGCTGGCTTTAAGGTGGTGGTGGTGGTGGATGGTGATGACGATGTGTCTTCAACAAACTCAGAATCAACAACAGACAAGTTATCGTCATCAATAGTAGCGTCGTATTCTTGGACACCATACCCAGGGCTTTGGTTGCCGTTTGCGCTGGACTTGGAGTAACCTATTTCTTGAGTCCCATTCTTGGTTCTCGGTTGACCCCACATCTTGTTGATTCTCCACAAAAACCCATGAGAATCACCACAGAACTTGAGCAGTTTGCTGAACTTCTTTCTAAAGCAAGATTGGTCATTGTACATCTCCAGTAGTGTTAGGATATTGTCCTCGAAGCAGTCTTCTCCACCCTTCTTGTTACTAAATGCTGTGGTCATAGTAGTCAATTCAGTGGCAACATTTTTAATGTTCTCCCTTGATGAGTGGAAGTCTTGTCTCTTAGTGGTCCACTCATCCTGGTAAAGCTTGACAAGTTCTTCAACCTCAGACATTTTGCATGATTGAAAAGAATAATCGTAGGATAGAGATTTCAACACCACAGACTGTTTATCAAATTAAATCTTCTTCTTCTCAAATATCCCAGAGGTGAGAGATATACCAAAAATCCCTCTCTCCCTTGTAAATTAAATGGATACTATTAAGCTCTGTTCGCTTTCTATTCTTATGTATTATGGTACTGGTTCGTGGGTCTATTTTAACATCTCAAGAAGAAAATGCGGTGATGGCGTGTCACAACAAGAAAGATCTAGTCCCATATATATAAAAAAACAGGAGGGTTTGTACAAATGAGGTATGAATAACAATGTTCCTCAGCAGCTCCCTCCAACTAGTCTACGATTAAGGATACTTCTTTCGCATAGCATCAAGTCTCAATCAATGTGTGTTTTTAGAAATATTAAATCCAATGCATCAGTGTGAGTCCTTGGAGAGCACCATTTCCCATTCGACAAAAATTCTTCCTTGACTTTGGAACGAACAGACTGAGTATATGTGTGAACATAACCGGCATATCAGAACTATGTTTCAAATAATGGTAAGTAAAATAACTCCAACCCTACTAACACTATGAAACAGCCTAGAAGAGGGCATAGAACAGAGACTGACTTCCTAGAAAAAAAAAAAGAAGAAAAAAAAACCGTCATATAAGGAAGAGCTATTTAGAAATGCTTGTGTTCACCACTCAGGATATAGCTGGAAGTTCTATTTCTAATTTGGCATGGGTGAAAGGAGCCACCTAAAGTCTCTTCAAGTCACAACGGAGAGCCAAGGGGCAAATCGGACCAGCCGGTGTCAATTTGCACTCCCATCTGTCACTCAACGACACTTCAAAATTCATTAGAATGCACTTCACAAACATCCTGCTTTCAAAAAGAGCAAATCTCTCACCCAAGCATGCCCTTTTCCCACCATGGAAAGAGCTAAACTGTGCATTGCTCTTCCATTTCTTGTAATTTTGCAAAATTTCTTGATTGGTGGTACCCCATCTCTCAGGTTTGAACTCTTCTGAGTCAGAACCCCATGCGCCCTTGTCTCTCCCTGTAACGAAATTGTTGTATCCAACATATGTTCCCTTAGGAATGACAATGTTCCCATTTAGCACAGTATCTCTGGATGTTTCCCTGTTGATGATTTGTCCCAAGGGAGGCAAATACCTCAGTGCCTCAAACAAAAAAGAATTAAGTAAAGCTGAATCCTCTGGATTTTGCCTCTCCTTGAGGTCCACTCTTAAGGAGTCTTGCAACTTGGAGTCCCTTGCCACAAGATACAACAAGGATGTAAACAGCAACTGTGGGTTCTCATGACCAGCAACAATAATGATAATCGCATTGTCAGTAAACTGTTTCTCTGTGATTTCTCCCTTCTGCAATGCTTGGAAAAGTTGATAGGCAGCACTATCGGTATCAGCGTCATCTCTCAACTGAGCCAGCTTCACTTGCTCAGAGAAATATTCCCTAAACAGACCAACTTCCTCTCTCGCCTTGACTCTAGATGGG
Source organism: Barnettozyma hawaiiensis (assembly GCA_003706665.2). NCBI lineage: Eukaryota > Fungi > Ascomycota > Saccharomycetes > Phaffomycetales > Phaffomycetaceae > Barnettozyma > Barnettozyma hawaiiensis. The sequence goes on along the minus strand of PPLY02000011.1, from coordinate 78,948 downwards.
ATTGGTAGCTTATCTAAGACAGGAAAGTTCATGTACAAAGGCTTAAAGATCTGGGACTTCACAAATTTGAGTCTTGTGTGTAACTCGCTAGGTTCATCAACTTCCAACGTTTTGAAATCGCAACCGAGCATCGCTCTTGATATATTTGCCAGTGCAAATCTCTGTAACAAATCCCCAACTTGGAAAGACATTGTGTCATTGGAACCAATCGAATGGTTAATCAAGCTCACCAGTTTATCGCAGTTCTCCACCACACACTCGTTATGGGGGAACTGAATACCCCTTTGGATCAGATTTCTGTAAGATTTCCAAACCAAACCATGTGCACTAATGACATTGTCACCAGTATACTCTGACAGTACAGCATATGGGATCTTCTTCTGGTTCCCACTTTTGGCAAAAGTGTTCTCATCCTTCAGCACTTGGCTCAGAATTGATGGACGGGTTACCAAAATGTTCCATCTGGATGCAAAATAAATCTTGACAGCACCATACTTGTCCAGTTTGTCCTTCAAGAAGTGGTAATAAATATCTTGCTGATCCATAGATGTGTAAGACCCCAGGAATGAGACGTAGAAAGGGACAGTTGGAATCGTATCTGGGAAGTTCAGTGGTGGAGACACAACTGCAATCACAAAGTACACTATTGCTGCAAGCAGTATCAGCTTGAGCACATGTGTGATGATGAACTCTAAAGCGGCGACCATTTGATCGGTGTGGAAAACTTTGGTGTAAAAGAGAGAATCAAAAGGAAAAGGTCAACCTCACATTTTAATCATTCTGAATTTCCAATTTCCATTTTGAGGGCTCTTTGAACCACACTCTTCAAGTCAAGAGAGAATATAGAAGGAAAAGAAAAAGGGAGAAGAGAAAAAAATTAGCTCAGTTTAATTATGAGCAGATAAGGGAAACTGAAAAAAAACACAAACACAAACACACAAAAAAACGTATAAACAAAAACAAAATGTTTTGCTCGATATGATGTGATTCTGGCAAACAGCTGAAGTGTTCATTCTTTGACTTGACCTTACCTTGTGAATGAATTGAGCGGACGATACTGGATGGCTATCAAGAGCCAAACAGAATCCATCGTTGTCACTACACCCACACAAAATGCGCGTAATGAGCAAATAAGAAGAAGAAGAAGGAGAAGAAGAAGAATTAGCTCAAATCAAAATCAAACACCCACCAACGACGATGGGAGAGGTACCCTCAAAATCAAAACCACAGAATCCAAACTCTACCAGTTGCATTGTGCACTGAAACTTTTAAGAACGGTCAATTAGTTTTATCAACCACCAGAATGAGCTCTGCGACATCTACCAGTCTATCGACTGAAAAGCTTCACGCTGAAACAGAAACACCTGTTGTTGCTGTTGTTATGAAGGAGGATATTGAGAAGGAGAAGCAGCTAGCTGAGGAGCCTAACAAGAAGGATGAAACTCCAAAGGTCACTCCGCCGCCTTTTACAGCATTCACTAACAAGAGAAGACGTGCGATCTTGTTTATTGTCACACTGGCTGGTTTCTTGGGTCCTGTATCTGGTAACATTTATATTCCCCTTTTGCCCAAGTTTGAACAGATTTTTGACACCACAACTACGACCATCAATGCCACTGTTTCTGTCTTTATGTTTGTCTTTGCCATTGCACCTTTATTCTGGGCAACTTTTGCTGATATCGGTGGAAGAAAGTCATTGTATCTGGTTTCCCTGGTGTTCTTTATAGTGGCTGATGTTCTACTGGCTGCTGTTCCTTCGAATATCGGTGCTCTGTTTGTTTTGAGAATTGTTCAGGCATTTGGGGCTTCAAGTGTGATGAGTGTTGGTGCTGGGACTGTTTCCGACATTACTGAACCAAAGAATAGAGGTAAGGCGATCTCATACTTTATGCTGGGTCCACAGCTGGGCCCGGTTATTGGTCCGATGCTGAGTGCTATTGCTAATGCTGGGGGAAATAGCTGGAGATGGATCTTTGGTTTCCTTGCAATACTTGGTGCTGTTGTCTATCTGCTGATTCTGTTTTGTCTACCAGAGACTTTGAGGTATTTGGTTGGTAATGGTGAAGTTCTACAACTGGATGGACCCTTTTTGAAACCAAAGTTGACTCAAGCCAAGTTGGTTGAAGGCTTTCCAAAGCCTCCAAAGCCTAACCCAACCAATTACTACAAGATGATCAAATATGTTCCTGTTTTGTTGAGTTGTATCAACTCAGCCCTCCTTTTTGCAACATTTTATGCCATTAGCGTTTCGTTTGCCCAAATACTGCAACATGATTATGGCCAGACCACTCTACAGGCCTCCTTCTCCTACCTTGTTCCTGGGGTCTCGTTGATTTTGGGTTCTTTGATTAGTGGGAGAATTTCTGACCAGATGAAGAAGCACGACTCAATTCCAGAGCACAGAATTCCTTTGCAATTACCTGGATTTGTTCTTTGTATTGCAGGAACTATTCTCTTTGGCTGGGCTAGTGACAGACACCTACATGTGGCTTTGGTCTACATTGGTACTTTCCTGAATGCATTTGGTATGACTTGGACATTTGTGATTACAACTACGTACCTGACTGAGTGTTTTAAAGCTCAGGCCTCCACTAGTGTTGCATTGGTGAACATGTTTAGAAATTTGGCCGCTGCTGTGAGTTCCTTGATTATCGATGCCTTGATTGAAAAGATGGGAAGAGGTTGGTGTTTTACAGGCTTGGGCTTCTGTTTGCTAATTTGTGTGGCCAATGTACTTGTGATCACCTGGAAAGGTGGCAAATGGAGAGCAACTTTACAGAATAAATAACACTCATGTTTTCTGTCAAATGAATACACAGCCAGTGTTGCAAAAACAAGATGCAGCTTATTTAACTCATTAACCGCAAATCAACACTCTCCGAAGAAAGAAATACATGGTTATCCTCTCTCTCTCTCTCTCTCTATGTCTCAGCTTCTTCTTGCAGAAGCACAGACTCAATTTGGTGAATAATGGACCTAGCTTATGCCAAAAAGTCTGTTTACAGGACTTGGCTTCTACTATGTTTTACAATAGGTCCAGTTTCGTCCATGTCCAGGACGTATATTCCCGCAGTGCTCCAAACTTTGGCTCGAACTTTGGGTGAGAATTCTAATGGTTCAATGTGCTCTAATCGAGGTAATGACTGTTTCATTTGGATTGGGTCTTGGAAAGTGAGATCAAACTCATATGTATTGTATCTCAAGGCTCTGGCCACTCTTGCTGAGTTTGTAATTTCACTGCTTATTATGAACATTGCTGATTTCTCCAGTTATAGAAAATGGATAATATGCTTTGCAACAGCTATATATGGTGCCTTAGCTGTACCCTATGTTGGTTTATTGGGTGCTTCCTCAATGGCCCAGATCATTCTAATATCCGTACAATATTGTCTAGCCAGTATTACAAACACGGTCCTTCAGATCATGATTGGCTCATATATCCCAAGTCTCATGAGGAGCCAAGCTGACGATGAAATGAGGATGATAACAACGACCAAACCAGATTTGACTAGGGTTGTGGGAAACTCACCAGAGGAGATTAGAAGGTCCCTGATATTGAGAAAAGGATCCAAAGTGAGCGTGATGGGCAGTGTCCTGAGCAACTGTGGTGGGATAGTCGCACAGCTCATTGGTATCATTATTGCACATGGGAAATCAAAGGAAAGCTCTCAGCAAAGAGGAGTTGACGGTTTCCATAACTTCTTGATTGCAATCACAGTGGCTGGCTCTATAACTTTCACGCTGGGTATTGTGATGTTTTGGCTAGTCCCACCAATCAAGAACCAACCCAAGCCCCCGAATGAGTACTTGATTGTGTTAACAGTAAAGAGATCATGGAGTTTATTAAAGGAGATAACAAGGTTCCCCAACGCTTTCCTCTTCTGTCTAGCCTGGGTGGTTTGGAACTTGACTTACTCCACCTTTATGAGCATCTTTCTGCTATTGTTCAGGTCAACATTGGGAATCGGTAGCACAGATGCAGAGTACACTGTTTATACTTGGCTCTCGTTTGTTCTATCCTCGGTGGGATCTCTAACTTGGATGGCTTTATACCCAAGAACTCCTCTGAAGATCAAGACATGGGCTTATATCTTCTTGGGGTTTGCTCTGCTCAGTCAGTTCTGGGCCTGCTTGGGTATAAGTACACAAAGCAAAGTTGGCTTCAAGAGCCGATGGGAATTTTGGCTCTTTGATGCATTCTACTCCTCCACCTCTTCCGCATTGAGGTCAGTAAATAGAACTGTCTATAGCTCAATGCTTCCGGTAGGAGCAGAGGCACAGTACTTTGGACTGGAGATCATTTTAGGAAACTTGGTAAGCTGGGGTATTGACTTCCTAGTGGCATTCATTCAAGACAGGACTGACAATGACAGGTATCCCTTCGTACTGAACCTTTTCCTCATTGTTGTGAGTTTGATCTTGTACATTTCATGCAACACTGAGAAGGGCATGTTCGATGTTGAAAAGGCAGCGACACCATCACCACACCGAGAAGAAGGAAACCCCTGAATATCAATAAAACAAAGAACAATTCTTCACGTTCTTCACGTGACATATGGCCCAAAAAAGTTGACCTCGGAACTCGTCGACAAATAAGAAAAAAGTTGTGAACAACGAAATTTTGCCTAAAAACTAAACACAGCATCTAAATACAGAAAACAAGTTACAGCCTTTTGTCGCACAAACGGCTTCTTCTCGTCTTCGAAACCCTGTCGATAATGAAGCTGGAGATCAATGTAAGTCTAATTGAAATATCCAATCTCTGGCCTGTGACAGCTACTAACATGCCTTTCCCCCCACAGAAGAAGTTTCAGTCACGTTCAGATCGTGTCAAAGGCATTGATTTCCATCCAACGGAACCATGGGTGCTAACCACCCTTTATTCTGGTATGTTCTTAATCTTGGATCATCTCAATCGTTTCTACTAACTATTATTCAAAACAGGTCGTCTTGAAATTTGGTCTTACGAGACTGGTGTATGTTGTTGTTTGTTTGTTTTGACGTGTCATGATCTCTCTGTTGATTTACTAACAAGTATAATTATAAACAGACCAAAATCAAGTCAATTGAAGTAACTGAAGTTCCAGTTCGTGCTGGTCGTTTCATTGCACGCAAAAATTGGGTCGTTGTCGGTTCTGATGACTTTCATGTGAGAGTCTACAACTACAACACTGGTGAGAAGGTTGCTCAGTTTGAAGCACATCCTGACTACATCCGCTCGATAGTAGTGCATCCAACCCGTCCATTCATCCTCACATGTTCTGACGATATGACCATCAAGTTGTGGAACTGGGAGAACAACTGGAAGTTGGAGCAAACTTTTGAAGGCCAACAGGGTCACCAGCACTACATTATGTCTCTAGCCTTAAACCCGAAGGATCCAAACACATTCGCCTCTGCTTGTCTGGATCACACTGTCAAAATCTGGTCATTGGGTAACAGTGTACCAAACTTCACTATGGTTGCTCATGAGCTGAAAGGTGTCAACTATGTGAGTTACTATCCAGGTTCTGACAAGCCATACATGATTACTGCTTCCGATGACAAGTCTGTGAAGGTGTGGGATTATCAAACGAAATCACTTGTTGCTACTTTAGAGGGACACACTGCTAACGTCTCATTCGCTGTCTTCCACCCAGAATTGCCGTTAATCATCACCGGCTCTGAAGATGCCACCATTAAAGTTTGGAATTCCAGCACTTACAAACTGGAAAGAACACTGAACTATGGCTTGGAAAGAGCTTGGTGTGTCTCCACCAGCACTTTGGGCAACTCCATTGCAGTTGGTTTCGACTCTGGTTTCACTGTCTTGCAACTTGGTAATGACGAACCAAAGCTATCCATGGATCCAGTAGGTAAGTTGATTTGGTCCAAGAACAGTGAGGTGTACAGTTCCGTCATCAAGGGCTCTGAAAATGTCCAAGATGGTGAAACTCTTCCTCTATCCTCTAAGGACTTGGGAAGTGTTGAGGTATTCCCAGCTTCGTTGAAGCACTCTCCAAATGGACGTTTCGTTACTGTCACTGGTGACGGTGAGTACATCATTTACACTGCCCTCGCTTGGAGAAACAAGCACTATGGTGCTGCATCTGACTTTGTCTGGGCTGCTGATTCCAATGTGTATGCCATCAGGGATCCACAATCAGGGCATGTCTCCATCCACAAGAACTTTAAACCACAACCAAATGGAGACATTGACTTTGTTTACTCTGTCGACAGACTCTTTGGTGGTGCCTTGTTGGGTATCAAATCAGACGGCTTTGTCGCATTTTTCGACTGGGAGACTGCTCAGTTGGTTAGAAGAATTGATGTTGATGCCACAGATGTCATTTGGTCAGAGTCAGGTGAATTGGTTTTGATCAGTTCAGCTGATGCGCTTTATGTCTTAACCTTTGATAAGGATATATTCACAGAGGCTCTAGAGAATGGTCAAATTGATCCAGAGGAAGGTGTTGAAGAGAGTTTTGATGTGCTGTTTGATGTGAATGAAACCATTCAATCTGGTAAGTGGGTCGGAGATGTCTTCCTTTACACAACCACTTCAAACAGATTAAACTACTTAGTTGGTGGCAAGGTCTACAACATTGCTCATTTTGATAAGTCTAACTTTATTTTGGGTTACTTGGCGCGTGATAACAAAGTGTATGTGGCTGATAAGGATGTGAATGTTTCCAGTTACCATTTGTCCTTGTCTGTGTTGGAGTATCAGACATTGGTATTGAGAGGTGATATTGAGTTGGCTAACCAAGACTATCTTGGGTCTTTTGAAGAGTCAGACTTGCAAAAGGTTGCGAGATTCTTGGAAGCTCAAGGTTATGAAGAAGAAGCCCTTGAAATCTCGCCGGATTCTGAACAAAAGTTTGACATTGCTCTCAAATTGAAGAATTTTGAAATTGCTAAGGAGATTGCAGTCAAGGACAACACAGAGCATAAATGGAAGGCCCTTGGTGACTTGGCTCTAGATTCCTTCAAATACAAGGTGGCCATTGAGTCTTTCAAGAATGCCAATGATTTGGAGAGTTTGCTGCTGTTGTACACTTCATTCAACCAAAAATCCAAGCTTTACGAACTGGCTGAACAGGCCAAGGCTGTGGGTAAGTACAACGTTGCCTTCAATGCGTACTGGACCAGTGGCAGTGTCACAAAGGCAGTTGAATTACTTCAGTTGAGTGATAGACCAGCAGAGGCCTCCTTCTTGGGACTGACATACGGTGTTGATATTTCCAAACCACTTTCTCAGTGGAAAGAGTCACTGGAGAAGATAAATAAGGGTAGCATTGCTGAGAGAATCAGCTCCCCTGCTGCTGAAGACGGATTTTCAGTCAGAAAGGAAGAGGTTAGTGATTTGGTAGATTTAGAAGATGAAGAAGATAAAGCAGAGGTACAACAGAAGAAGAGTGCCCATGATGACGTAGAAGAAAAAGAAGAGGCTCAAGAAGTCGAAGATGAAGTTGTCGAAGATGCTGCTGTGGAAGAGGAGGAGGAGGAAGAGTGAACAAGAATGAAGATGAGTGACTCAATTTTACAATTAGAACAACAGTATGTGTGGTTTTTTTTTTATTAACTAGATGTTAGTCAAAATCAATAAGGATAAATTTTGTATACTAGACGGAAAACAATTGGTACTCTCTTGTATTATTTGCTAAAGAGGTTCCGGATACATATGAATACGTTGTGATATATCTCTCTCTATTTGTAAGCTTTTGTATCATTCCCACTCTTTCCAATCTTTTATGGCGCACGCTCTTTTTTCATTGAGAAAAGACGTCATACTTATTCAAGTCGTTGAACTTTCCCAAGCCGATGAAATAGCACTCCTTCGACTCCGGTCTACATGCATCTGGTTTGTCTCGGAAGACCTTAGCGAAAGAGTTCCTCAAACGATGTTCTAAGCCAGAATCTTCAGGACCAGTGTAGAATTTGCAAATGAAGGCACCACCGGGCTTCAAGAGGTCAATAGCAAGAATCAGGGCAGCATCACATAGGTTCTGTTAATAATCAGTTAGTAAAATTCTCCAAATTATGTCTGCATTCCTAATAATACTCACAATACTTGCAGAATGGTCTCTAACAGACAAACCTGTAGTGTTAGCCATCCTATTGAAAGCACTGTTAGTCATATTGTTCCATACTCTCTCAGGGTGCTCAATTGGTGCATACATATCACTTATCACAACATCGATAGGGAACCGTTGACTGACAGAGAGCTCTGTTGATTCAATCTCCACCTCGTCTGCCATTTCAGTAGCAATGTAACTGGGCTGATCAAGCAAATCTCGCGCCGTCCTGTTAGTCAATTGATGCTGCGCATGTTCCAAAAAGAAACTGCGTATCAGCTTATGTGTCTTCATACTCAGGATATTTGCCTGCATTGCAGACGCGCCCTTTGGAGGTTCTGTCGGGATGATATCAACTCCAAGAACCATCCCATCTGGTTTAGTTCTGGCAACTGCAACCTGAGACCAAGCACCTGGGGCAAACCCAAGATCCACCACAGAGTCACCTGGCTGTAATATCTTGTACTTGTTATCCAGTTGAACGAGTTTGAATGCCGCTCGTGACTTGTAGTCATTGAATCGAGCCACCTTAGTATAATAATCCTTCGTTGCTCTTTGCAGCCATTTGGTTGAACTGGCTGACTTCTTGGATGAGTAGAATCGCAGCATAAACTGAGCAGCAGCAGGTCGCACAGCGACAAGCCTTGACATAGAAACGAGCATCCCTCTATTTGAAATGGTGGACTGGTTTCAGCGTGAACCAGTCTTCTGCTGTGTTGCGTTTATTTGTTTGTTTTGTCGTTTGACACAAAACCGGACACCCAATTAGGAAATTTTCTTGTGCTGCTCTTTTTTTTTCGCGACCGCGGTCGACAAATTTATGGTATTATGTAATACTGACCTCTTTAGGGCTTCACTTCGTTCTGTGTTTTTTTTTTGGTCTTGCTGTTGTGACTGCGGTGGGGTCTTTCTGTGGTGTCTGGATGTGTGAATTTTTTTGTTTTCTTTTTTTCCCATTGCAGCATTAATGAAAAATTTTGGGAGACCAATTCTCTTGTGCTTTCTTTTAAAAGAGCCCATTCCGTCGCACAACCTTTTAGGACCACCAAGTTATTGGAAGACAGATAGAAATTAGTCAATATGTCTAAGATCACCCACTCCCAAATTAGAGAGCATGTTAAGGACATCCTTACTTACTCTAATGAGACCAAGAAGAGAAACTTCTTGGAGACCATTGAGTTGCAAGTTGGTTTGAAGAACTACGACCCTCAAAGAGACAAGCGTTTCTCTGGTACCTTGAGATTGCCAGTCGTCCCAAGACCAAACATGTCCATCTGTATCTTTGGTGATGCTTTTGATGTCGACAGAGCCAAGTCCCTTGGTGTTGACGCCATGTCCGTTGAGGACTTGAAGAAGTTGAACAAGAACAAGAAGTTGATTAAGAAGTTGGCTAAGAAGTACAACGCCTTTGTCGCCTCTGATGTCTTGATCAAGCAAGTTCCAAGACTTTTGGGTCCACAGTTGTCCAAGGCTGGTAAGTTCCCAACCCCAGTCTCCCACAACGATGACTTGTACGCTAAGGTTAACGAGGTTAAGTCCACCATCAAGTTCCAATTGAAGAAGGTTTTGTGTTTGGCCGTTGCCGTTGGTAACGTTGAGATGGAGGAGGATGCTCTTGTCAACCAAATCTTGATGGCTGTTAACTTTTTGGTTTCTTTGTTGAAGAAGAACTGGCAGAACGTTGGTTCTTTGGTTGTCAAGTCTTCTATGGGTCCATCCCACAGATTGTACTAGGTTATTTAAACAAACTTTTGTATAGATTAAACCACAGAAAACAAGGAGCCCTATTGACTTTTCTTTTGAATATGTAGTTTCATCTTGTACGTACCGGACTGAGTGAAATGCTGCTTCGGAGAAAATTTATCCGCGCGCGGCGGGAAAACCATCGGAAAATGATTTCGTAAGCCGAACTGGGGTCTTTTTTTTTCCTCCCCCATCTTTTCTTTTCTTTTTTTTTAAAGGATAAGAGGGCAAATCAAACAGAGAAAGAGAAAGGAGATTAATCCCCCGATATATATATCCTCGTTTGAAGTTATTTCCATTGAACTGGGACTGCTCTCATTACTGTAACAAAGTGAATTCCTTTTGAACAAGTATACGTCGTCAGATCAAAAGAAAGTGGTGTTTTTAGATAGAGACTGTGACACACACACCACACACCACATAGAGAGAGAACTAAGTTCGAACCAAATCCAAATAAAACATACACACACCAATGGACGGTATCCAACTGCGAAGTTCTGCAAATGAAACATTTGTTGACGTTCCCACAGCACCAGTGAAGGATCTATTGTCTCCGCCACTTCAAAAGATATCCCTGATTGATCTGCGCGAGTATTTCGAAGGTGGTGAGCCGTTGGTGCTCGATGAGATTGATTCATTGGTAGCTCTGAGGATGTTTGACTACTTGATAAATCATCTTATATCCAAGACAGATATGGAAGATATCGCCATGTCATCATCCACTGAAGACGAGACTACCAGCTCTGGTGAGGATGACACACCACTTTCCCCACGCAAACGGTACTTCCACCTTACAGATGACGACCAGTACGCATTACGAGAGTCCACCACCAAGAAAAAACATAGCTCAAAGTCACAAGACCATGCGTTGGCCAAACGTTTCCTTCTCAAACAGGTGCCAGAACTGGACTCCACGCAGTACCTTGAACGGATAAATAGATACTGTGGACTGTCTCCTGCTGTTTACCTCACTTGCATGCACTACCTTTACAAACTGGTGGTTCAACTCGGTGTGCTCAAACTAACACGGTTTAACGTTCATAGATTGATCATTGCTGCGCTGAGAGTAAGTTGCAAAACCATTGAAGACATCAACCACAGACAACAATTCATTGCAAAGATCGGTGGTGTCAAGCTTGATGATTTGAGGTTTCTGGAGATTTCATTCCTCTTTCTTCTGAACTTTGATTGCCAGTCCAATGCTACTGTCTTACTACAGGTAATTGAGAACGTCAGAGAGATTTTCAAGTCCTCCTCCCCCTCCTTCTCCATGTGATCCTCTGTGGCTTTTGCCCGAATAATTTTATATTGGACGGACTCTACCATCTTCTGTATAATTCTAATTGACATTAATAATGCATGAGAGCTCATGTAACGTGATGTATCATAAGTATGACCTCCTGTGTGTGTTTTTCCATTAAGATTTTGTGTCACAAATGACAGTCAGACAGCACACATTGTGTGCTGTCTCTTTAGATCAATAAGTTGTATGTCAAACGCAAACTGTAACCCACAATTTTGCTTCCACTCCACTCCAATCCAAAGAGAGGAGGTTTGTTTTCTAAGCATTTAGCTTGTTATGATTGGAAGATTTATCAGAAGAGCTCTATTCAAGACTTTGGTCATCATTACGATTATTTACTTTGTCTTTCCTTGATGGTTTCACTTTCTAGTTCTTTTCTCCTTCTTCTATTATTGGGACACATTCCTAATTTGTTATCCGCACCAATCACTTCAAGGACACCTCCAGGGGTTTGTGGGAATGCCCAAGGATCAGTTTCCTTTGTCAACCCATATACTGGCTTCAAGGTTAACAGAAACTACGAGGTGAGAAACAGCCAGCCTCCAGTTCTCCACTATGTTGCGTTGGCCCATTGCTACCAAGGTGATATTGAGTATGAGCAGATCACCCGAACCGGAGTAGAGACAGATATCGATTGGGAGCAGCCAGTCTGTTTGGTTATTCCTTCAAAGATGAGAAATCGCCTTGCCAATAAGCACAGAAGAGAACACCCAGAGAATGCAAAAAGTGCGACCACCATGGAGATGAGAGATTCGGTTGAACAAGAGTCTCTTGGAATCAGTCTCAAGAGTCTTCCAAAGTTACCACACACATACAGTCCTGTTAAACTTGGGTCATCCAAAATTCTACCAAAGATCAAGGCAATAAGTGAAAGGGTGTTTGGTTCCTCAGAGGGGGACAACTGGAAAAGGACATTTTTAGCCAAATTGTCTGGTCCATTCGGGTTTCTTGAGTACCATTGGCCAGATACCCTGAATGTCAACGTTGAACACTTGGAGCCAATAAACTATAAGGATTTGAAACCATTGGATTCTGAGAATGTTGTATGTTATAAGTTTGCTAGGCGCAAGAGATATGCTCTCAGGGAAGGTTCTATCTATGCTCCGTTCACATGGGTTGGTGGTATCTTTGAGTGCAATATTTCCAAAGAGGACCAGCTACGATACATTGAACAAATCAGCAATAGCACGACTGATGGACATGAACCGTTTGAAGTGGAGTGCAATGAAGATAATATCACTCCAGTTGGGCCTTTGATTGCAGATGGATTGAATCTCTCAATGAGGGATGATAACTTGAACGTTTGGTCAATGTTGAGAGTACCGTATCTCTACACACCTGGCAACTTAGATTTACGATTTGGTGGGGGTTCTACTGAAGATGAAGAACCCGCCGTGGGATCACGCAAAGCTTATAAAGAGCACATTCGCCAGGATTCAACCGATGACTTGAACTATGACTCATGGTGGAAAGAGATTAAGCTTCATGAGAATTACAACTACACTTCTAACGACCTTGATATTTTGACTAAAGTGACTTCCAGAACACGCGAGTTGGTTGAACAGTTCCAGAGAACAATACCTTCTTCCCAAGACTGGGGGGTCCTGGAATTGGCAGTTTCTGCGAATACATCCATCACTTATCTTGAACAGAGATTGTTTTATCTTCTCTCCAAGTTGGAGACCCAGGACACGGTGATAGACTTTACAAAGAGAGTTCAAGGTGCTTGGGATGATCTTAGATTATCTCTTGGTTAATTTTTATATGCGTAAATCTTTCAAGGACTCGCTCGGCCAGCAGTGAGGGCTCGTTCCCGTAGTCACTTCTTCTTTATAAAGTTCTCAATAGTCTCTGAAATCTGTGGAAGGACATCAAACAATATTGTGTTCATTTCGTCTTCAGGAAACGCACCAAGCACATATTTGGCGACATCGTCACCTTTGCGGCTCGCTGGTCTTGAGATACCCACACCCAACCGAAAGAACTTGAACCCATGTTTGTTATGCTCCACCATGCTCTTCAATCCGTTATGTCCCCGCGAACTGACTTCATTCCCACCATATCTCAGTTGGTATTTACCCAACTGTTTGCTCAACTCATCATGTAGTACAAGGAAGTTCACATTGTAGTCATGATGATATTTTCGGTAGAAATAATCCCATGACGGCATGATGCTTTTCCCGGACACGTTCATGTAGGACGTCAGACTCTTGGTGAATACCAAGTTGCTGTGCTGTTTTGAAGAGGCGAATTGAACATCGGAAGATCTGAGCTCTGGATGTGGCGTAAACGGAGTGTGCTGAAGATGGTTGATGACAAGATGGCCAGCATTGTGTCTTGTGTTGGAGAATTGAGGCTCTGGATTCCCGACAGATGATACCACAAGAAAATTAGGCTTGCTGGAAGTTTTGGTGGAGTAGTACTGGCTGCTCACTACTCTCTGAATCTGAATGGTTACTCTCGCCGCCCTAAACATATTGCAAAGAATATGTGGCTATGATAAAGTACTAATGAAATTGAAGAGTAGGAAATTAGATGAACCTTGTTTTCGCGGATACATATAAAAAACAGGAAGAAAGCGGTGGTGGCACAACTGCGAATTGGACCCTTAATTAATCATCAGGCTCTTTTGCAAAAAAGCTATTAGTTACTTGGAAGGATCGGTGCGCAAGTTCTTCAATGCGCTGTCGATTAGTTGAGCAGAGTTGGATAGCTCCTGCTTCTGGTAGTTTAAGAACAGTTCCTTCTGGTTCAACCACATCTCATGGTTGGCAAGTCTTTTGGACACTTTCTCAGAGTCCATAACGTAGACAGATTCCTGCCAGATAAGGAATTCCTGTAGAGAGAGGTATGTGTGTTAGTATCCTAGGTGATTCAGGTTCAGAAAATGAAAGGGAGAGAAAGAATAGTATCATGAAAAGTTACCCTATTCAAGTCGTCAAACTCTTTGGTGACTTGCTCCATCTTCTTGGAGTAATCGTTGAAGATATTCTCAGACAACTCAATGATTGTCTTCCAGTCGAATTCCTCTGAATGCTGCGCGTATTGTTCGCTCAACCTGTCCAGCTTAGGGTCCTCCTCCGATTCAACCTTGTCAGCCAAAGCCTTCATGATTGAGACCAACTCGTCGCATCTGGAGAGAATAGAGTCATTGAACTTGTTATAGAGAAGCTGCTTCTGTGCACTTTTCAATCCCTGCTGCTGCGGCTGGGTGTTTGGGACTGGTGTTGGTGTTGGCGGCAACTTGATGTTGTCATTGGTGGTGGAAACATCAGTGCCCCTGGTGGCTACTGGGCTGGCGATAGAGCTGCTGGTGTCACTGAAAACATCACTGTGGCCAGCGGTGCTTGTAGCAGTGCTCTGATTGTGATTATCTGCGGCGGTTGGTTTGGCGGCTAGCTGCATTGTTGTTGTTGTTGTTGTTGTTGTACAAAAGGAACCAACTTTTTGCCACAACAAACAAACATAAAAACGGGTAACATTACATAAAGAAAACTTAGACCATACATTCAGGTTTTGGCCTTCTTCGAGGCGGGCTGGCCATCGCCGTCATCGTCGTCGCTCATACTGGCATCACTGTCGAACTCTTCGGCAACATCGCCATCACTGTCATCACTATCACCGTTGAAGTCCTCATCTGGAGACTCATCTTCATCAGCACTACCCATATTAACATCTTCATCGTCTGAGTCATCCACAGCCGCACCAAGAGCAGAAGTGATTCTTGCCTGTTGCTCAGCATCCTCGTTGATGACCTTCACATTCTTGGACTTTACATAGCTCTCAATGCCATTCTGCTCCTCCTTGTTGATGTTGGCAAACTTGTGACTTCCACCTGTTCTCAGGTGCACCTCGAGATCAAAGGTTCTATTAGAGGTCAGAGAATCACCCGCACGGGCAATTGTCGCATTTGAAATGTCAGAATACGGGATGTAGACTGCTGGCTTGGTGACAAAAAGAAGTGACTTGTCCAATAGATAGAGGTACCCTTCATTCACCTTCAAGGAACAACTGACCGCTGGGTAACTCTGTTTGGAGACAAAAGAGCCGGGTATAATGACCCTGTTGTCTGAAAGACCACGAAACACATGTGAGAGAACCAAGTGTGTTTGCTGATCGTAACGCTTCTTGAGCTTGCTCTCATACTTGGTCTTAAACTCCTCGTCATCAATGTTAAGTTCAAGTTCCAACTCTTCCTCTTTGTTCACCTGAATAACCAAGTACGGGTATGGAGTCTGACCTTGACGTAGTGGTGGATTGATTTGGATAACCAATAAGTGATGTAGATCGTCAGGCTTCGGTAGGGAGAATATTCTCTCAATCTGCTTATACTGGATCTTGTGGTCATAAGTCTTACCTCTCAATCTCATTGAACCAGCATAAAAGTCGATATCGAAACGACCTCTTGGCGTCAGGAGCAACACATCAGTGAACGAGGCGATTGCATCGCCGGCAACTTGGCCAATATCGGCCTTCTCTTTCAACTGTTCATAAAAGACTGAGGCTGCAGATATGTCTTCTTCCACACTTTCTTCAATTTCCTCACCATTATCAGTCTTCACCTTAGTCGTGGTTTCATTAGACACAACACCAGGAATGTAAAATCTCATCTCCACTAGTTCATCACCAGCTTGAGCAGTATTGTCAATCACATTCAAATCAACAGTAACTTCATTCTTACCAGCCAAATTGGTGTTATTTATACTCTTGTATGGGATCTCAAAAGATGGCTTACTGTTCACGGTAAATACAAGTTCATTTCTAGCGAAATCAGTGTGGCCCCAATTCCACCCTCTTAGAGAATGCTCCTTGTGATCCACTTGGGCATTAAACAGTCTCTGCAACTCATTCTTCAGCTGGTTGTAATCCTCTTGATCAAATCCATCGAGTCTTGCAACACCATTGTTCTTAGTCTGCACTCTCAACTCATAGCCACGCGCACCACGAGACCACTGAGCTGAACTCACCTCGTCTGAAGGAAGCAGAAATGGTTCAGTTTTGGCAGAACCACCAGTCTGTTGCGCCTTCCAGCCAAGACCTAGATCAGTGATACGGAAACGTCCACTGGCTTTGGAGGAGTTCAGGTAGATTCTCTCGAAATCTAATGGAGAGGACATTTCTTTATTTCTCTCCTGCAGTGTTGTTGATTGTTGTTGTACAAGCAAGTGAACTTAGCTTTTTTGTACCAATTTTTTTTTTTTACGCGTGTCAAGAAACAGTGAAAATGTTGATGTATTAGGTAAGCGACGAAAGTACTCTTCTGTCTAAGACTGCTAAGATCGAGATCATCTGATACTATATTTATTTATATATATATGCCTTGTATTTGAATATTTGTGTGTATTCCCCAGGTTTAATCTGCATAAGGGACAGTCAGCAATATATATCTGATTGCGTTTCAGACCTGGCCGATAGTCCGTCGGGCTTGGCCGTAAATAAAAGTTAACGCGTAAGTTTTTCACGTGTGTTTGATTATAAACAGTAATATATATATCTAGGCTGATTGATCTAGCGACGACATTAGTAACTAATAGTGTAACTATACATCAAAGCTGGTGGTGGAGAAGGTCTCTCTTCATGACAAACTCTGGATCCAACCATTTTTCACCATGGTTTAACGACAGTAAATTTAATGTTTGCTAGCTAAACTCGCTTCCCTAAACAGGAATCAATAAATCCTAATTCCCATTCTAGATTATTCCCCAGAATCCCCAGATCGTTAATCCATATATCAGCATCACATTATTGAATGCTCCAAGAAATTAGCGGCGGAGAAGCGGTACCAAAATAGCCTATTTCAACAGCGGAGAAACTGTAGGAAATGGTGTTTTTTTTACCCGAAAGATTTTCCGTTAGGCAGTAGGCGGTGATGGGTCTGCCCAGCTTCCTATAGGAGCTCCGCCTAAAGCGATTTACTCCGCACCACTGCACCTGGGGGGACTGTAAAAATAATCCGGCGGCGGCAGATCAAACAAGGAAAATTGATAAATACCCGCATGTTCCTCTCTTTGATTTCTCTTACCCACACACACTTCAATACAACCCCAATTAACCCAATTCAATTCCAAAACAATGGTCAAAGAATTTCAAGTTGAGAACCCAGTTCTGTTTGCCCTCGAGGGTCTTGTGCACGCCAACCCATCGCTCACCCTGGTCAAGGATGAGAAAGTGATTTACCGCAAGCAAGACTTCAACAAGATTTCAATCATCTCAGGCGGTGGCGCTGGTCACGAACCAACTCATGCTGGCTTTGTTGGTAAAGGTGCCCTGACTGCTGCAGTGTCTGGTGAGATCTTTGCCTCCCCATCAACAAAACAGATCCTGAATGGTGTTAAAATTGTCGGTAAGCACTCCAAGGGAGTGTTGCTCATTGTCAAGAACTACACTGGTGATGTTTTGCACTTTGGTCTAGCTGGTGAGAGGGCTCGTGCGCTTGGTTATGATACTGAGGTGGTGGTTATTGGTGATGATGTCGCTGTTGGCCGCTCCAAAGGTGGTCTTGTTGGTAGAAGAGCCATCGCGGGTACCTTGTTCGTTCACAAGATTGTCGGAGCCTTCGTTGAGTACTACGACCACACTTTGAAGCAGGCTGCTCAGCTCGCTAACGTCATCAATGACAACTTGGTCACTATTGGTTCCTCATTGGACCATGCTAAGGTTCCGGGCAGAGCGTTTGAGTCTGAGTTGAAGGCTGAAGAGATGGAACTCGGTATGGGTATCCACAATGAGCCAGGTGTTAAGATCATCTCACCAATTCCATCAGTTAGCGATTTGCTCAAATCTCACATTCTACCAAAACTACTTGACCAATCAGACAAGGACCGTGCTTTTGTCCCATTTGACTCCAAGGATGAGGTTGTCCTCTTTGTGAACAATCTTGGTGGTGTCTCCAACTTGATTCTGACTGCAATCACAAAGATCACAACAGATCTGTTGAAGTCTGAATATGGTACCACCCCAAAGAGAACTTACCATGGAACCTTAATGACCGCATTGAACGGTGAAGGTTTCTCCATCACTTTGTTGAATGCTTCCAGAGCAAATTCTCAATTGCAAAGTCTAGGTTTAGGCTTCAAGTCCATTTTCGAACTGTTGGATGCTGAGACAGACGCCCCAGCCTGGCCAATTAAGAAGTACTCCGAGGATTCCCCAGAGTTTGACCCTTCTCTCATTGCTGAGCAAGAGGAGAGCATTACTAAGGCTGGCCAGTATGATGCACAACATTTCCAAAAGTTCCTGCAGTCTGGTGTTGAGTACTTGGTGAAGGCTGAGCCTGAAATCACCCGTCTGGATACCCAGGTGGGTGACGGTGACTGCGGTACCACCTTGGTTGCTGGTGGTAACGGTATTGTTTCTTCGTTTGACTCTATTCCAACATCCTCTTTATCTGAGGCGTTGGCCAAGATTTCTAATTTGGTAGAGACGTTTATGGGTGGTACCTCTGGTGGATTGTACTCAATCTTTTTGTCCGGTTTGGCCCAGGGTGTGATTGCTAATGCTGCTGTCGATGAGCCAGTTGACTCCAAAATCCTATCAAAGGCACTACAGGTTGCTTTGGATACCCTGTACAAGTACACTAATGCTCGCGTGGGTGATTCTACCATCATTGACGCTCTAGACCCATTTGTTAAAGAGTTTGCCAAATCTCACGAGTTCAACACTGCCGTCGAAGCTGCTGGTAAAGGTGCTGAGTCCACTGGTAAGTTTGAGGCCAAGTTTGGTAGAGCTTCTTATGTTGGTGAGTCCAGTAATGTTCCTGACCCAGGTGCTATTGGTTTGTGGGAGTTCTTGAAGGGAGTTCAGGCTGCCTTGTAAGTAAGCTCCATTTTGTACGTATGATTGAAACGATTTGTGGTTTTAGATATAAATTGTAGTATCCGTCATGAGAGAGAGTAAGAGTACCCTACTGACTACATACGTCCAAAAGTGCATTTAGTGTCAAATCATTGGTTCCTTCAGCATCTTCTTTATAAACTCCTTCCAGGATTCATTTGACCCATTGGATTTGATATTGATACTGTATTGGAATGGTAGCACGTCCGTCGTTTGAATGATGGGCAAGTGGTCTTTATGTGTGTCGCATATCTCACTAATCTGCCAAATGAGCTCTTCGAAATGGGCTCGAAGGTCCTCAACGCTGAAATTTCCATCATCTTGCGGACAGTTAATCTCCGACGAAAGAGTTTTAATCGTTCTGATATTCAGCAGCCACGTCTCAAACACGACTTCTTCATCCACTTTCCCGAACCATGTCGGCTTCTTTAGCTTCTTCATCTCGTGGAAATTGATCAGAATCTGTGTGTATTTCACATTATGCGTGTTGGGTGCACTCAGCGCACTTCCACGAGACCCTGGTGGTTGGTACGCTGCAAGTCCCGGTGATCTTAGTGTCATTGAGTTGATGCTCTGTGTGGCTGGCTCAATAGTGGAGTTGTTAGTGTTGACAGAGACAAGAGGGGAAGTAGGCATGGAGGACGGTGCGATTGCAGTCAGTGGGTCAATTTGATCATCATCCTCGCTTAGCCGAATATTCGAGTATGGGTTGGAATGTGCGATAAGGTTGTTGTTATTGTTGCTATTGTTGTTGTTGAATGCTTTGAGTGTAGGTGGCGAGCCGAATGGTGTGGAGTTCGTTGTGGAGAGGAGAGGAGTCTCCACTGAGTCAATTTTCGCCATCAATTGATCAACCTTGGAATCAATGTACTCATCGAGCTCAGGGATATTAGCAATGGGGTATGGAACATCTAGAAACTCCACTGTTTTCGGTACTATGGATCCAAATGCCCTGTAAAAGAAGATTGTACAGATAAGACCTGGGTATTGTTTGGTTAGTGACTTTTGCAAAACAAGAAAAAGAACCTAAAAAATTGGAAAACACAAGGGTAACTAACCTTTAACCGCATCACGTAAATGCTGCCTGTCAACCGAGAGCTCTAGACTGAACTCTTCCATCTCCGATAGCGGTGGTATTTTGTGACTGTGAGCTTTGTTGGTTCGTAAAGCTGGTGACAGGGGTTAATTTCTCTTTTGTTACGTAACGGCGCTTGTTTGTTGTCGTGGCCCTACCTGTTATTGATTGATCAGAGATGTTATGTAATCAAGAACCTGTCCACGTGACATTGAAATTCAACATATATATCATTTGCAATAATCTATAATGTATCACCTTTTATCAATACCAATACCAATATCAGGCTAAATCAAATCTAGCTTCTGCGTTGATTGCATACAACAACTTTTCCTTTAGCAGTGCCTTGTCATCATAGTCAGGGATCCTCAGCAGGTTAAAACAGGTACCTGCAGTTGGTAGCCTATCAGTTGTGTTACCAGAATTAACCACTCCAAACAAGGGATTTAAAGCTTTAAATCCCAACAGTGGTGCTCTAGGAACCGAAGTCACAAACTTAACAAACTGGACCTTGTCTTTGGTTGACATTTCGCTGACAACTTCCCATAGATACTTGATTGTTGTGCTATCTTCACTGAATCCATTACCATATACTGTATTTTCTCTCAAGTCCTCAACGTTGATGTCGTTCTCACCTGATATTAAGCGTTGAAGTTCATATGGATTGAACAGTCTTAACCAGTCTTTAGAAATCATGGTGTACAGACCAGACAAGAAGTAGTTTGATTGCAAATTCATCAATTTGTTGAGCTTATAGTTTGACACCTCATGAATGAACTTCAACCGATTGGAAATAGTGACTGGAGTCACTGCGCCATTTGGAATCAATTCAACAGAGATTGTCTTGGTATCGCTCAGTTTCTCATCCACTGCAAAGGTCAACTGTAGAACTTCCAACTCTTCTGTAGACATCTGTAATAACTTTACTAGATTAGAATGTAGATCTTCATCCATTGATTTCAAGTCATCAAAGGAATTCTTAAAACTGGAATTGAGCTTCATCAAAAAGAAGGATGCAAAGCTCATATCCACCAACACCCTCTCGTAAAGACACTTCCCGACGATTTTCCCAAAAAACTTTGTATAGTTCAGCTTCTTCATCTGCTCCTCTGTATCTGCTCTATACTGATACTTGATGCCAATTTCAGGGTTGGGGTAAAGTTCATTTTGAGAGTTACCAATCATCAACTCCTCATTTATGGAATCTTGAACAACACAAGATAAAAACTCCTTTGTGATACCACCACCGTCAACACCCAATTCAGGTCCATCCTCATTAACAAACACAATGTTTAGCTTGTTCTTGAGGCCGGCCCCAATCCGGTTGAAGTTTTCATAAGCATCTTCTAATAAATATTCTCTTCTAATTGTAGCTGTCTTTCCGCTGTCCATGAAATCACTAAATGGATTTGATAGTGAACCACTCATCTGGGTCGACTTTTCCCTATCAATCTCAACCAACAATTGGAATATTTCAACTCTCTTGCTGAAAGAGATGAAGAATGGTGTCTTCTTAACAATCTCCAGTCTTGCTTGGTCTGCAGCACCAATGCCAGACATGTAATTCTCTGGAGTATCAAGGGTCTCATCAGCGTCTGAGTCATTAGAGTCATAAAAATCATCTTCATCATCAGTCTTTTGATCTTCATAACGCAGAATTAAGCTCACAAGTTTCGAGGTATCCAAATTTTCAATGAGCCAGATGTTTTTGTCCAAAGCTGAAATTCTGGAATCCTTCAAATACATCTGGTTTAGGACCTTAATGGTGAGTCTCTTTAACTCCATGAACTTATTTGTATTCTCGACTCTGTTAAAAATTTTGTTGTTGTTCCAAACCATGTTGAACACAAATCTCTTGAGAAAGATAGCAATCTTTTCAAATTTCTTGACAGTGAGATTATAACCGTTGAATATTTCAAAGTCATTGGATGTGATAAGGCGGTACTGAAACAGTTGAAGAAATATCGATAAATCAAAGAGTAGAAACTCAGCACCTTCGGTGAAGATCTCATCAATAAGTTCGGTTCTGACCAAAAAGAAAGAGCTCGGAGGAAGTTCTAGAAACATGTTGAATGTGGCATTTGACAAAACAGATTGCAGCAAGGGTTCAAAATTGCGCGGAATTAGATGAATGATCAAACTGGATTTCATCGAAGGTCTCAGACTTATCAAGCTGCCATAGAGCAATGAGGTATCGTGAGCTTCGAGGATTCTTGAGGCTGTGGTGATGAAATCTGTACTGTAAAGGATACTGATTGTCTCATTCAACTCCTCAGTGATGATTTTTCTGAACTTTCTTGGGTCGTCTTTGGTTCCCTCAGGATTTTCAGATGAATGCTCAAACTTTTCTTCAGCTCGTGTTGTGAGCGGGACATGAACTGAGGATATCACATTAGCAATAGCAATAATTACTTCTCCTGTGAACGTTTTTCTTTTCTGTATTATATTGCATAGCAATGTAAGTTTTCTGTCAATGGGCAGATCAATGACTTGATAAGCGGCAATGGCTTGATAATTGATGTCAAAATGTTTGAGTTCAACAATGATTGGTGATGCTAAAAACTCGACATAGTTTTCACTCTCTTTGTGAGAGTACGCATGTATGGTATTCACAATTTGAGAGCAATCTAGTGTTGAGTAGAGCTGTTGCACTATTGTGCTTAGAATCGGAACAATTTGAAACTGTGTGGTCGATGTGGATTGATCTGAAATCATCTTCGCTATAACCAGCAAGGGATCAATACACTCAAGGTCTTGTGGTTTGTCTATATCCAGCGCTTTCAATGACATCACAATACTCCTGAAAAGACCATCCGCATCGCTTTTGAGTAGTGATGATGGGCCACATCTTTGTAATCCTTGGATCAACTGTTCCAGTTGTGAATGGTTGTTCAATGGGTTTGATTTGAAAAGGTAGCCAAAGAACACATTGAAGTGGAACACAGACATACTTAGATCATCATGAAGAGTCCACTTTTGTGATTGTTCCATCCGGAATGTCATGAGGTCACTGTACCTCTTAATAGCCTTCTGGATGATTGTGACATTCTTCTCCTTCAAACGTTCGTATTCTCTCTTTTCTCGCTCCTTCAGTGTTTGCTGAAGGATAGATACTCTAGTCTTTCCTTTTGAACCACCTCCCAAGTTCACTGTTCGTTTCTTAAGCTGACCGTTGAAATTCATCATGATGGCGGCTAGGGTGGCAAAAAATATAACCTTTTTTTGGCACCTTTTCCTTGTGTGATCTATTAGTTAAAGAGCCGAACTAAAAAGACTGTGATTGAAGTCAGCAGACAAGGGGACACAAGTTAATGAAAGATTGTATATCGCATATAATATACGATTGCCCGTTTTTTTGTTCTGCAATTGAGGGCCAGAGGAGAGGAAAAATTGACTAACGCGGAGCTATGTTTTTTTTGTTTTGATAAATCCATTTCTGTACTGACTTTTGTGTTAAAAGCCATAATAATAAACCATAGAGAACATATATTACACCCATACACACAACAATGGGTCTCACATCTTCAAAGCTGATGGAATCTCTCACTGAGAGCACTAACTGTGAGTATTTTTGATTTGCTCCTCTCTCCCCCACACGCATATTTTCTAACCGCCGCCATGAACAAGTCGATCATGAGGAAATTGATCGTCTCCGCAAGCGCTTTATGAAGTTAGACAAGGACAGTTCAGGGACTTTGTCTAAAGAAGAATTCTTATCGATTCCAGGGGTGGCATCCAATCCACTGGCTATGAGGCTGATTGAGACTTTTGACAAGGACGGTTCTGGCGATGTGGACTTTCAGGAGTTCATAACTGGGCTAAGTATCTTTTCCACCAAGGGCCAGAAGGACGACAAACTTCGATTTGCTTTCGAAATATATGACATGGATAAGGACGGATACATCTCCAACGGTGAGCTATACATCGTGTTGAAGATGATGGTGGGGAAGAACCTGGATGATGTTCAACTCCAGCAGATTGTGGACAGGACAATTATGGAGAATGACATCGATGAGGATGGGAAATTGGACTTCAGCGAGTTCAAGAAGGCTGTTGAAGGAACGCAAGTGGCACAAGCTATGACGTTAGAGAGTTTTTGAAATGCAGATGCTTCCTACTCTTTGTTGGTCGGGGACACGTAAGAATAACAACGCAAGGGGAGGTTATACTAGTAGAGAGAGAGAGAGAGAGAGACGGAGCCAACAATATGGCGTAATCATGATGTCTCTTGATGTGTCCGTGTCGACCCACCTCTAATAAGATCGTGCTCAGCGTAAATGGGACTCAACAATAATAACGCAGGCACCGCTCGCTACCTTGGAAGTGATATGGTCGTGGACAGGAACCTGTATCGTAGCCTTGCTCAACATGGAGAGGCGAGTGAGTGGCAATTTGCACTTAGCCGTACCTCCTTTAAACAAGGTTTGCAAAAAAAAACACAACGTTTTATTGAGAGACATTACCTTTCAAAGGGTTCATGTTTTTATTTTCCGTTTGTCAAGCCTTAATTTTTTTTCTCCGGTGATTGAATTGAATAATACACAATACCACAGAGCTGCAGGCACCAGTGGTGATTGTATCTGAGATTTGTGAACTGGAATCTTTCCTACGTCACATGACATCACGTTAGGTTGTGTGCGGTGTGCGGTGTGTGTTGATAGATATACAGAAAAAACCATCCCGCGGCCCATTGAAGAGAAAAAAATTAGTCTTTGGTTATGCATAGGGACTGGTTTTTTTGTCTATTTATGTAGATTCGAACACCCATCAACATTACCTCCACCAACACCACCACCACCTCTAAGGGGGAAGATCTTTACTGATTCATACAGATTCGGTAGACCTTGATGATGCCCAGTTTTCCCAGTAGGACCCGCTTCCTGCAAAATCTAAACAATTCAACCAACATAACGGCTCCTGCGGTCCTGCGCGGTCTGAAAAGTCAAAAACACCAAAAAACTGACTGTGCGCGAATCACAAGTTCCAGTCTTTTATCCCCTTTGAGTTAAAACCGTAAGCCTGCAGCCCTTGCATGTTACAGTGTTTGGTTGCAACTTTTGCAAGATCACAGGGAGGGAAAACCTAAAAATAGACATAAAAGACATCTAACCGCAAGGGTGTGCAGCACTCAACGGTTCGTCTCTAAGCTATGATCTTCATTACAAAACTATTACTGTCCCTTTGATACTGTGCACACTACAGGTTGTTTTTGGTAATATCTCATGTCATGGTGTTGTGGTCTTCGTTTTTTTCTTTCTTCCACACCTACCTACCTTTCAGTACCCGACCGACACTCGCATGAGGCTGCGCATGTCACACACAGCTGTAGCAACTGGAGGTGGGGTAATTATAGGGGACATACTTCAGGCTTCCGAGGCCAGACACCAATTTTTTCATTGACTGTTTCAGATCCCCATCACACAGATCACTTATCAGCTCCCCTCCTCAAAACAAAATCAAAAAAAAAATGCAGCCAAAACATAAAGATTAAAACCCGGTCACTCCAATCATTTTGAGGGAATATGGATCCATACACACTTTTTTTGCGCTTTTCACTCCTCCTCTCTGTGTCAATTTGCTGTAGAGAAAGTGCTGCTGCGGGACTCACGCTAAGTGAATGAAGAGTATAGGACACTGAGATGGCTGCTAACAACTAGTGCGGGCTAATCTAGTGACCCCACCCGGACCCATGTTAATGACTGTAAGACTATGGGACTAGAGGGGACTCAGGAGTCATGCATACAAAAGGACCAATCGTGAGATTGTTTCTCTACTTCTCTCTCCCCTCAATCTGAACGTAGAACCAATCGTGTGTAGAGAAGTTACGCCACGACACTTAGAACCGGCCATTAGCCTAGAAACTCTAGACGGCAGCCGGTGCCGTTCAGACGCTGCTACCTGTGGCGTGTGTCTGTGTTTTGAAGCGCGCGCAAATGCCGTTTTAGGGAAGACACCGGACGGGTTGTCAAGTTGACATGCGATTGACTGGGAGAAAGGGTTAACTAATCCCCTTTATAAGATATCCTTGATAAGGACACCGACATACAAGTTCCAAGTATATAATCAACCCCATTGGCCAGCTTCAGGGAAGGAAGAGCCGCCTCAATCACTACGCTCCAGTTTCTTCTCTTCAAGCACTGATACTGCAAGTTTAGGCGGCTGCCTAAAGTGAGACTTACGAGAGTAATGCAGAATCCGCGTTATTATGCAAAGTGATGCCTAAACATGTCAAATTATGCGAGTTGAACTTGTTTCTTGAAAGCTTTTTTTTTCTTTAATATTTTTTTTCCTTCTGGTTGAAACAAAATATACCCATTTTTTATTCCTCGATCAAAAAAAAAAGTTCCACATCTTGATTTATTGGTTGTTTCTTTACAATTGCCATTGAAATGAGGTGCTGAGCACAGTACCTATCACCACCACCATCACCACCACCACCGAATCTTCTCCGAGACTCAATACCGGAAACACCTCTACAGCTCAGATTCTGCACTGCAAGGTATCATCACCCATAAAAAAAAAAAAGACCACCCCACCCACCCCACCACAAGAGAGATCTGGATTTCTTGAACCACCTCCAAATAGGAGAGATTCCACCAAGTATTATAGTGAAAACTTCTACTACGCCACTAAAAGTTCTTGTGCGCAAGCACACCAACCCCCTTCGCCCCCTTATTCATCTTAGTGAAGTAATACCTTCTCGATTGCATATTTTGACACTGTTTTTTAATACTTCATTCCAACAACCAACCCACTGGAACCACCACCCTTTCCAGGAGAGCATTTTAACAAACGATAATGTCACTTGATATAGTACTTAATCATGATACAACACCCCCTGAGGGTCGAGATGTTCAACCTAGCCCAACACCATCTGAGCCAGCCGCAGAACAACCAGGACCGACATCTGCTGCTTCGGGTTTTAGTCCACAGTACCGGAGACAGGCCGTAGATTTAGATGAGCCCGATCACAATTTTGAAATACCCAAAGAAGCAGCTCTTAGATTCCTACCTCCAAATTACCCATCTGTCTATCCAGACGGTAGAATACCACTGAGAGTACAGATATTCAATGACAAGAGGATCCTTTACTCCGTCGTCTCAAAACCCAAGAAGGGTGTCTTTATGTGCAACCACTGCAACAATTCGTTCATCAACTTTGGTGAGCTTCTGGACCATTTTGACCACTTCGATATACAGCGGCCCTACAAGTGCGAGATCAACGACTGTCCATGGAAGATTGTTGGATTCAACAAGTCGAGGCAGTTGCAACGCCACATTACCTCTGTGCACTCTGAACGAGAGTACAAGTGCGAGGTCCAAGGCTGCGAAAAGATGTTTAAGAGAATGGATCTATTGAGCAGACACACCAGAAGTGTCCACGAGAACATGAGCTCCAGATTCAACAGAAAACTCAGCAAGAGTGTATCGTCAAGTGGGGCGTCTTCACCTTCGGCGAACCCGCAAGAAATCAAAGAGTACAGAGACTCGAGAGAGAGCAGACTAGCAACATCATTACAGGGATACATTTCGCCATTTTCAGGCAGCGAAACGACGAATGAGAACATCTCACCCACAGACACCTCGGTTCCACAGAACTCCAGCTTTTCAAAGTACAAAAGGAGGTCTCTTCCTATTTCATCCCTGACAAATGAGTACGCCATAAGTCTCAAAACCGCGCCTAAGGAAAGGTCAATAAAGAGACACAAACCCTTGGACTCTTATTATAAGCACTCCATTCAGTTCTTAACCAATGATGACGAAGATGAAATTCTTTCAGCATGAATTACGATATACTGGTCTTTAACGTATTCCTTCCTACACACCAATTCTTCTTATGTAGTGTGGTGATGTTTTTTTAAAGTCATGAAATTGTATATTTACAAGGGAACGACGACAAAGTGTCTCCACCACCCACTATCACTTACCTATTCTGTTTTGGTTTGACCCACCACTAGTCTCTCAGGATCGTAAACCTTGAGCTTGGACAGGACTCTTTCATCGGTGACCAACGGTGAAGTCCATTCACTCTTTCTCTCCAATCCAGCCTTGACCCACTTCTTTGGCCAGTCTGATTCCTCATCTTTGCCCAAATCGACATCATTCAAACTGAATGGTGATTGCAAGTTCTCGACAAGAGCAACGGTACCTTTACCATACTTTTCCGACAGCTCTCTCTGGTTATAGTATCGGTAGATTCTTTGTGGGATCTGCAGGAAACCTATCAGGTGATACACCGGAATAACCAAAATTGGCTGCTGGAAGAATGGAGAAACCTGTGACTCTGTTGGAATTTTACCAGAAAAGTCAAACTCAGGAGCAAATCTGGCCTCGCTGTAGTCATCTGATGAAATAAATGGTTTTGGAATTGGTCTCTTCTCTTCACCACTCTCCGCTTCATCGTCGTCGTCCATGCTGGACTTTGCCTCAGATAGTTCTGATTCGAGCGACTTGGCTTCAATAGGAGCAGATGCCGTTTCACTTACGACTTCAAGTTTTCCTTCTTCTTCTTCCTTTTGCTCCTCGGTACTAGATTTTGTATTCTCAGTAGTATCAGGAACCACCACTTCAGAACTCACAGCTTCAGGAATTCTCTCAGTTTCAGTGTTGTCAATATTCTGTACCTCCTTTGGAAGCTCAATCTTCTCAATCTCTTGCTTAGCTTCAGCCATTGGGGTTTCATCTTCGCCATCAATATGATTGATTGGCTTGGTCAATGGACCCAACAAACCCTCGTGTAAACCATGGAGATACTCCTTATACGCACCTCTGCCAATACAAATTACACCACCTTGCATGCTTGGCTCCACAATATCAGCATCTTCACTAATAACCCTTTCACCCTTACGGATATTGTTGTAGTACAAACCCAAGACATCAGCAAAATTCAAGTCATCAGTGAACTTTTTGTTCAAGAGAGCCTGCTCCTCAGCTTTCCTATCCCTCTTTGAAGATCCATTCCACCACTTCTTCACTCTATTATACCACTTCTTGTCCGCTGCCAATTCCTCTAATTTGGCTTCATTGTCTAGAATTTCTCTACGCAGGGCCCTGATCTCAGCTGATACAACGCTCCTAATCACACCTTGTCTATCCTCACTCTGAATTTGGAAGTCAACACCCGCAGAGTTCAGAATTGGTTTCATGTACCGCCTGAAAATGTACATACTCTGATCAAGATAGTCACTTGGAGGAGGAGCAACATAGACAGTGACTTTTCTAGAAAGTTGGTTTGGGCCGAGCTTCTGTTCACCATATTTGGCTACTCTTTCCATCCATTTCTTTCTGATCTGCTTCTGTTGGTACTTGTCATATGCAACACCACCAACACCCACAGATAGAACCGTCCAGAAAATCATCCAGTTTCTTGATGGAAGTCTCAAGGGAGGAATCCCCATCATACGGAGGGCAGGATTGGTGAATCCTTTTGGCTTTGGCGGTTTCAAAGCATCCTTAGCAGACCCCTTGACAGTTTCAGGTTTGATTTCAGGTGCTGCTGCAGTTGCACCTCCACTTTCAGGCTTTGAAATATTAGACTTAGGATCGGACATTGATCCTGTTGGCTTTAGTGTGGAGTTGCTGGTGTCTGTGAGTGTGATCTTTGATATACATAGCTCATCGATTTTTGAAGTTTTTGGTAGTTTTTTTTGGAGAAGGAAGGGAAAAGGTGAATTACGACTTACACGTGCAAACTCATGGGAATTAATACCCTCGGGAGTAGCTTGGTGATCCGCCAAATCAGTCGCTTTGTCTCTCTCTAAACTCTGAACACTGCAGAACCAACCAAATCAGGAAAAGGCTATGCTCTCCACTATGAGGGCACCACCAGTACGGGTGAAGTTAGTAGAAGTTACAGGCAGTAGAAGTGCCTGCTTAGCAAAAAGATTTTCCTCGTCGGTAAGCCCAGCAGGAGAAGTTCTTTCATTGACTCAGATTGGAACGAAATGGAACAAGAAGTGGAAAGAGATTTCTCCACAAGGGGCCGGTTCGCTATACCCTCTCATCAAGCATCAGGACCGCTCTGGGGCAACTGATAACTCAAAGTTCATTATGTCTATGTTTCCATATCCCTCAGGGATGTTGCACATTGGGCACTTGAGAGTGTACACCATCAGCGATGCCATTGCCAGATTCAATAGGGCCAACGGTCGTGATATTATCCACCCTATGGGATGGGATGCGTTTGGTCTTCCAGCTGAGAATGCAGCAATTGAGAGAAACATCCACCCAGGTGTGTGGACCAAGGATAACATTGCCAAAATGAAGGAGCAAATGGACATAATGTTGGCTGACTTTGACTGGGATAGAGAAGTCACAACATGTAATCCTGAATACTACAAATGGACCCAGAAGATCTTTCTGCTTCTTCATGAGCATGGACTAGCGTATAGAAAAGAAGCTGAAATTAACTGGGATCCGATTGATCAGACAGTTTTGGCAAATGAGCAAGTGGACGCAGAAGGTAGATCATGGAGATCTGGTGCTATTGTCGAGAAGAAGCTGTTGAGTCAGTGGTTCTTGGGGATCACTCGCTTCGCTGAAGACCTGAATAAAGACCTTGATATTTTGGGTGAATGGCCCAACAAGGTGAAGCTTATGCAAAAGCACTGGATTGGTAAATCTCGTGGTGCGGAAATCAAGTTTCTTTCAGACACTGATCTGACCCTGACTGCGTTTACAACAAGACCTGATACCATTTACAGCATCCAGTATGTTGCAATTGCCATCGACCATCCCTTGGCCAAGAAGACTGCAGAAACAAACAATGAACTCGCTAAGTTTATCGAAGTTGCCAAAGATTTACCTGAGGACTCCAAAGCTGGGTTTGAACTGAATATCAAGGTTTCCAATCCATTTAAACAAGGTCAATACGATATTCCTGTCTTTGTTGCTCATTACGTCTTGGGATCCTACGGCGAGGGTGTTGTGATGGGCTGTCCTGCTCATGATGAGCGTGATTTTGAATTTTGGAAAGAAAATAAACCAAATCTGGAACTGGTTAGGTCAATAGTTCCATCTTCTTCAGAAACCAAGACTTATGATCCTGAGAAGCCGTTCACTGATAGAGGGGTTTTGAATGTTTCTGATCCTGAACTGAATGGCTTGACAAGCGAGGCGGCTACTCAGAAGATCATTGCCAGACTCGTTGATTCATCCTTGGGACAGTCCAAAATTCAATACAAACTTAGGGACTGGTTAATCAGCAGGCAGAGGTTCTGGGGTGCTCCTATACCCATCATTCATTGTGATTCATGTGGCACTGTTCCAGTCCCAGACAATGACCTCCCTGTTCTCTTACCAGATAATGTCAAGATTGAAGGGAAGGGAAATCCATTGCAACATTTGCCTTCTTTCATTGATGTTGAGTGTCCAAGTTGTGGTGGTGCCGCCAAACGTGATACTGACACCATGGATACTTTCATGGACAGCTCCTGGTATTTCTTTAGATACACCGACCCAAAGAATGAGGAGCTTCCCTTCGATTTCACCAAGGCAAGTGCTCGTTTACCAGTGGATCTGTACATTGGTGGTGTCGAGCATGCTATTCTCCACTTGTTGTACTCGAGATTCATTTCAAAGTTCCTTGCATCAATCAAGATGTGGGATGGCGGCCATGCCAATGGTGAACCATTCAAGAAACTAGTGACACAAGGGATGGTTCATGGTAAGACCTATAAGGATCCACAGAACGATAGGTTCCTAAAGCCAGAAGAGTTAGATTTTTCTGATTCTCATAATCCAAAGATCCTTGCCACTGGTGCGACACCATCAGTTTCGTATGAGAAAATGTCTAAATCGAAGTATAACGGGGCCGATCCCCGTAAGTGTATTGAAGCACACGGTGCAGATGCCACTAGAGCCCATATTTTGTTCCAGGCTCCAATTGAACAGATCTTGGATTGGGATGAAGCCAAGATTTCTGGTGTTGAGAGATGGCTACGTCGTGTCATCCAATTATCTCAACAGATTCCAGCATCAATAACCAAAGAAGAATTGCCAACAAAGCTCAACACAGAAGAGGAACAGCTGCATAATGAAACTGAGAAGCTTTTGCGGAGCATCACAGAGTCGTTTGATGAGACCTTGTCACTAAACACTGTGATTTCTGACTACATGAAGTTAACCAACGCTATAAGTGCTTCCTTTGAGAATGAAAATGTCGACAATTCATGTGTCTTGAAGTCTTTCAAGAAGTTGATAGTTGCTATCTCTCCAGTTACTCCAGCTGTCTCCGAAGAGGCTTGGGAACACTTGCTTCTGGGCCTAAAAAACGAGGAGTGGACAACGATTTTCGCTCAGAAGTGGCCAAAGGAAGAACCACTGCTAGAATCTAAGGTGAAATACAACATTCAGATCAACGGTAAGTTCAGATTTGCCTATGAAGGGGACAAAGGCTTTCATACAGACCTAGCGACTGTCAAACGCACCATTCTTGACTTGGATCAAGGAAAGAAATACCTAGAAGGTAAAGACATAAAGAAGGTCATCACCAAGTCGAATGCCATTATCTTCGTTGTGAAATGACTATACCTGCATAGAAATTCCATTGTACATAGTTACTCATTGTGATTGTTTTTTTAAACTCAGACGGAAGTAGAATCTTTGAGCCTGGCACTGACAGCGCAATGAGTTTCAATATCATTGTTACTACTCACCACAATTAGGAGTGAGTTAGATCTCACAATCATTTTCGATCCCTGTGCCAAAAGTAGCCAGACTAAAAGAGCCAGACAAAAAGGACTTCATCTTTCGAAGAAAATGGAAAATGGATACTTTCTGTTTCTTTCAAATATAGCGTCATATGTTTCCATTTTTTGAGTTGCTTAGGTTCAGTGCCGGATTTAGACTATACGCGTTTTCGCTTCCTAAGCGGCTTTTTTAAACCAAACAAGTTTAACCTTTTTATCCCCTTTTTTTCCTTATCGGTTTTTTTGGCTTTTGTCCCGCAGATAGCTGCATATAAAAGCATGATGTCCCCTTTATGAACATAAAGGCCAAGTTCAAGTTACGGGGTCAGTCAAAGAATATCGGATGGCTGCCGCCTTCAAGACAGTTACAATCTGGAATTAATATGCCCTTTATTTGATTGTTTCTTACTGACATTCAGATCAATTCCCTGGCAGAGAGTGAGTGAAGAAAGGCGCAATGAGTATGTCAGAATTAGATCGTGCTCATGGAAGTTCAACGAAACAAGATGTGGTCAGTTTTGCCTACAGCTTTATATACCTAATTATGAATTAAAGTTATTCATATGCTATCAATGTATGGCTGTGATCAAAGTTTGATTGTCCCACAATGTCTGAAAGCTGAGAGTTTCGTTTCTATTCTGTTTTTTGATTTTCTCTCCTTACCCAAATTTATTCATCTTTTTTGGAGACCATGAGCTTTCCTTTCACTTCATAGTTCACTTGTCATTATTGATAATGAGTTTTGACTCTCCACCCAAGATGTTGAAGTCAAAAAATGCACTACTGGCTCTACTTTTGTGTGCAGTTGTGCTCTTTACATTTACAACCTGCTTCTTTGTTGCTAGTGAGAGCTTCATAAAATACGAGGGATATCCAGTTAAACCAGTAGTGGCGATTGATAAAGAACCACAGCAGCCAGTTGGTGGTGGGGATAATGAGGATGGCAGCCTCAAGAAACCTCTGGGAACCACCACCGATGGGTCGCAGCCATCTAATAAACCAAAACTATCCCTAAGCACTCCGATGGAAGAAATCATGAAGCTCCCTTTGCTTGAAAGACTTCACAAAGTATATCCATATAACAAAAACTCTGAGCCATTGGAAAAAACCATCTTCCAAATGTGGCATGAACAGATTCCACTCAATACAGACATGGAGTCATGGACCACAGACCCGGATTTCGAGTATCACTTGGTGGATGCTCCATCAGGTTACCGACTCATTCTAAAAGAATTCGCTGCGTACTTTCCAGAGATCATTGAGGCTTACGAAGTAATGCCAAAGACAATCTTAAAATACGATTTCCTAAGATACCTTATCGTGTACCTGGTTGGTGGTACATATGGTGACACGGACACTTATCAAACCACGCCTCTTAAGGACTGGATCACGTACAATGAAACCAGTACTATTGGTGCTGTGGTAGGAATAGAAGTTGAACGTGATACAGAAAACTGGGTGAATATCATTCTGAGAAGAGTCCAGTTCTGCCAGTGGACTTTCCAAGGGAAGAGGCACCACCCCTTCTACGCTCTATTGATCAGCAAAATTGTCAACCTCACCAATACCAACTTCAACAAAGATACCAAAATCTTCACGTTTGATGGAAAGGAATACGACTTTAAGGCTGGCCGTGATGACTTCCAAAGTGGTGTGATGTGGTTTACTGGTCCAGGTCTCTTCACCGATACTGTCTACGAGTATGTAAACTCTCTGGGCCCAGATATTCCTATTCACAATGTCAACGATCAGCAACGGACCAGAGAACTTACCAAATTCCCAGACATCAAGGACAAAACTTGGTCGGTTGAACAGCCAGATGTTTGGTGGGGATGGCAAAATCTCACAAGAATAGATCAACCAATTGTCGTTGATGGGGACTTTGTTATGCTACCACAAGTTGCATTCAGTGCTCCCAAAACAGCCCCTGGTAATTTGGTCCATCATGGATACAAAGGGAGTTGGAGAAACCAGAAGAATCAGTGATATACAAATATGTTTGCTAATCTATATTTTTTGTCTTATTTATTTCACACCAACTCACATAGAACCATTGCCATGGTTCAACGTGTCATTACGCTATTAGACAATAGAGGGATCAATACTGGCAGAAAGTCTGCATCATCCTGCATTTTGTCTCTCTAACCACTTCTCAAAATCACCAAATCTAGGCTATTCCCAAGTCCAGACAGATTCTGTCCAGATCTAGTGTTTCGCTTTTATTCTTCCAAAATTGTCCCATGTCTGTGTTTACACATTGTTATTTGTTTTTGGGCTATTGCACATGATCCGCCACGAAGCTTATTTATAAAGTCAATCCCATAAAGATAAACCTCTGGGCGGCTACAGCTTTGTACCACTAAATTGAAGCGAAGATCTCAATACAGATGAGCAAGTCAGAGAACTCTTGAAGTCTACAATTGATAATAATGTCCCAGACAGTGAATAGTTGACCATGTTGTGTACAGATGTTCACCCTTCCCAACCCCCCTTCCCCATAGATACAGATAATCAAATCCCTTATATGCCGATCCTAACCACTATTACCTGTTTGTAAAGAGATCAGCAGGCAAATAAAAAAAAGACTGGGTATTAGCATGATGAGCCTTGAAGATGTGGAGGCATACCAGTGCATTGCATTGGAGTGCATTAGACTAGGTTCAACCACCTCCCCATTGGGTTAGTCTTCGTGGAAATTTTTGCAGGAGGCGGGGCAGCCTAATCTTGCATCTGTACAAGTAAATTTTGAAAGATCAGCACAGTTCCCTCTCACTCATTGCCAACAAACACAGGCCGATCCCTCAATCTCGAACGGTTATCTTCTCCTCTTGACTTGGGGGATCAATCTGTAGATAACACAATAAGCTTGGAAATGGGTTAAATAGAATAGTGGCACTAGATTATCTCTGAGTTCGTCCGAACTGATCACATTTTTTTTGTTTTTGTTTTGTTTCGGTACAGACTTATTTATACTGCCGTAGAGTCTTTGCTCAGCCAATCAGTCATTTAACAGCTTCTCTTTTGGTTTAACCAAGCTCTTCAAATGCGAGAACAACAACTCAGCTACACCAGTGTAACCTAACCTAGACAGCTCCTCCAATACTTTAACTCTGATAGTCTCATACGTAGTATCCAACCACTTGACATCTGGGTCACTGAGTAGATTCTCAACTGATTGTTGTGACAAAGGGCCTTCGAGATTGGTATTGATTTCTGGATGACTGTCTTCAATCATCTTCAAGATCTGGGCACTATGACCAGCAAATGCCGGTGAATAATGAAGATTCAGCAACGACTTGAAACTTGAATTGACATCAAATATCGGCAGGCTGTTCTCCAATGCATTAGTGAACTCGTAGGGGAGGCCAAATGCCGAATTGTTTTCAGATTTGGTTGTGTCCAAGGCCCTGTTCCTCCAAATCATATTGCAAATATCCACGACATAAGAATTGTGGAGGTTAGTGAGCTTCGTCACTTCATCACTGACCCCTTCCCGTCTGATGATTTTCTTTGCAAAGTTCAGGTGGCTGCAGATTTCTGAAAATGTTATTGGATCAGAGATGAACAACAGCGGGTAAACTATCGACTGAGGAAGAACAACGACGGAAGCTGATAGGTGCTCCAAGGGAATAGCTTGAATAGATTTAATGAAATTGGCAGTTGTGAGAGCAAGTTTCCTGTTATATTTAAATCTTTTCAGTTGGTTTGATGCGTGTAGAATTGTTGATTGGGATAGTTTAACCAGATCTGGAACAAAGTTTGTTGATCCTGGTTTAATTTCACTCGCCCAATTCCCAATCAATCCAATGAGTGAATTCATATATAAGATATTCCAGTCAATGGAAGAAGTCTGGCTAATAGATTCGAATATCTGTGCAATCTTCCTCAATTCACTACCACTATACCTTGGATTGAGATTGGTTAGAAACTCAAAGGCGTACCCTTGCACTTTCTGATGTGTGAGAAAGCTCCTCTTTGATAACAGTTGAGTCACGATAGCCCTTGGGACTTTCCCTGAAACCTGAACATAGTCTTTGACTGGTCTCAATGATTCGTCGATTTCTTCATCTGACATTGAGCCTAGATGCTCAACCACCAAAGCTATCCAACTGTTCAACTTGTCGTGCTGGGCGTCTGTTTCTTTTAAAACGTATGAGAGAAGACGGTAACCTCCTCGTTTCCCAGTCACAATAGTGCTCCAGTCAACCTTTGCTTTGGGATCGTTGAAGTCCAAAGCCAGTTTTGCCAAAGATGGGATACCGCCTTGGTCGGGGTGGGAATCGTCAGTGGTAATGACAAGAGCAGAATAGTCGACGCCCACTTTCCCGATTTTTCTCCGTTTCAGTTTATTCTCAAATTGAGTACTGTATTTTCTTTCTTCGGCCAGGCTCAGAAGCTCTGGATCATTGTGTTGTTGTCTTAATTTGACCAATTGTGCGAGGTATTTCTCATTAGGGTGGGCGAAGACGGTTGGAGAAACTCTCGGATAAGTATCAAATATCAGCTGTGGTGCAAACTGTTGATACAGCAGTAAGAGTGCTGCTAATTCCTCTGAGAAACCAAACTTGTCATAGATGTTAAAGAGTCTATTCACCCTCAATGAATCAACATGCTTCCTTCTTGTCGATAAGAACAACAAATGCGCTATCTGTGGTCTGATGTATTCAAACTCCAAGTAGTTGAAGATCATACCATAAAACGTCTCCACCACAGTTGGATCCTCTAGGAATGCATAAACAGATATCAGCCACTCCACGAGTTCCATTTGCAAACGGGGAGGGAACCCCCTTTTTAACTGCGGTCCTCTTCTTACAGTGTTTAATATCCGAACCCTTACATTCCCCAGGATAGAGATCACAATATCAGAAGGGACAGAGCCGTGGAAGAAGACGCTGTTCTTGAGTAGTCGACGTCGCTGTAAAATACTGAGTTTTGTGGTTGAATTGACAATGAGTTTCATTAAAGATACAAAGTCTTCGTTGGAGAGTCCTTGTTCTGGGATGGGGAATTGTTCCAGTTGGGAAATCAGGTTCGTTAGGTTTGTGGTTTTGTTACCCCCCAGCACTTTTATGATCTCTGAAATGCCATCCATTGCAGGGACTGTTATGCTCCGCTCTTTAATATTCCTCTTCAACAATTGTTTGGTGGAGTTTATAGGTTGAAAACAACAACATTGGGAATGGAAGGAAGATTTTCCAGTAACCATGACTACAAAACTAAACAAAAACAAAAACAAAAAAAAAAACAACAGACACAAAAAAACATCATCATCATTCATCATATTTTTAATAGAATTGTTTGTAAAATATACAGAAGGAATGATTCTAGACTTCCAATTTAAGAAGACCCATTCTATCGTAGACGTTTCTTGATCTCACATAAGGATCCAATTTAACAAAGTTCTCAGTCAGTTTTCTACCTAAGGCAATCTTTTCATTCTTGAACTTCAACGACTCCTCGACACTCTCAGCTTCAATCCAGCTCACAGTTGCCTGGATGAACTGGTCTCTGATCTCACGTCTCTCAGCCAAAAACTTCTCCTTCGTTTCAGTGTCCTCCATCAGAATATCATCTGCAGCATTAGGCGGAACAAACTTACCATCAAAGTCATCCTCACCACCCAACAAGGCTGGAATATTCTTTTTGGCAATGTGCTTCTCCAAATCAGCAATAGACTTTGTGAAGACAATCTTGGCAGCAACAACAGGGTCTAGCCAATTCTTGACAATGTTCCAGATTGGTGGGAAAATCCATGGAGCCTTGTGGATGAAGAGCTTTCCTAGGGACTCAGGGTAGTGTGCCTCAAAGACAGAGATCATAAACTTGACTGGTGGATAGTCCATGTTGGACATGGAGAAGTCAGAGAGATCAAACAGGACAGATGCAGAGTCCACTGGTTCTTTCAAAAACAACCTTGTCTCTTCAATGATCAACAGCGTGTAGTTTTCGATATCATTCATTGTCTGGGCGGAAGGGTTATGCAAACGAGGTCTAATGTGCACAATAGGTCTTCCAACTTTATCACAGCCTCTGATATAAGCCTTAGATGCTTCCAATTGCAAGGCAAAGCCCTTGTCCCCGGTATCAATTGGCTTTCTATCACCATCAAGCAAGAGTTGATCAACATTGCGTTCCTTCAATCTCCAATGAAGAGTGTGAGCCAGCATGGCCAGAGCCTTATCAGAGTCCCATTTACGCGCTCTGATGAACCTCAAGATCAGGTTGTCAGGAGTGTCAGTTCTCAACATATTCCAAAAGTTCTCAAAGATTGCTTCTGGCTGAAGGTCTTTCAGCGCATCGTGGTACACCTTCTTGTTGTAGCTGGCCTCAATATCCTCTCTTGAACGCGTTGAATAAGTAGAAAGTTGGTCAGAGTCCTTCTTCTTACTCTTACGGAGTCTCCCAAACAATTTTGAACCTTTCTTCTTCTTTTTATCTTTGGAGGCGGCATGTGGCTCCTCACCTTCAACCGCAGTGGTCTCTTCAGGTAAAACGACTGGTGTACCCCAGAATTTGAGGATATGAGCCCAAACTTCCTTTAGTTTCCATTCCTCTTCAGCAGTCAGCGACTCAAAACGACCAGCAGGAACATCGACAGCTGCAGTCATTGTTTTTAGTGGTGCTATTGTGTTAATGCTGGTGTTGGCTGTAAGTGGTCTTGTGCTTGCCGAGCTTTGGCGGATAAAAAAAAAAGGTCGAGAAGCAACGAAAAAAAAAGCCAAAAAAATCGCACACTCCAAATACCCGTTTCTATGGTTACGGGATAATTGATATGTAACCAATACAAGCGAACATGAGCAGAGCACCTTTTAATAAGACAGAGATCGAGAGAGATCGAGAGGGATCTTATACCTTCAATAAAGGGAGTGAGAGATTGTGTGTGCTTTATGTAAACTTCTCAACCCTCTTTTGAGCATAGTGCAGTTTTGCCCCAGCACTTTCGACCTCTGTGTCCAGTTCATCCAACAGTTCATTCTGTATGGCCAATTCTGCGTTAATTGCCAGACCCAGTTCTTTTTGTCTTCTTACAGCACCCGAAAGAAGAGCCAACTCTTGATCTTGTTCCTTGAAATCCTGCTTCTGCAATTGTAAAAGCTCTCCATCGTTCAAACCTCGCGTTCTTGCGGTTTCTTGTGCTTGGCCGATGACCCTACTGCTACCCTTCAGGAGTTGAGATCGAGCACTTTGATGTGATAATGTATGCAGCTGCTTAGTACCTCCTGTTGATGTCGATGATGCGCTTGATAACAGCTGTTCCAAGTCACGATGCTCTCGCATTAGCGAGTTTAACAGCTCTCTTCTTCTCCGAGTTTCTCCATCACCGATTAAACCCTGATCACAGGCAGTTTCAAGGCCATTGGACAACCCATCAAACCTGCTTCTCGCTAAGACAAGTAGTTTCCTGGTTTCAGTTGGAGCCCTGTACAGCTGTGCCTTGGCCTCTGAAAGTTTCTTCTTAGTGTCGCGCACAATCTCCAGCCATGTTCCCAAATCAGTGACTGGTTCACTTTTCGCCACAAGTTCAAAGGCATCATTGGCCTTCTCACGCATAGTTTCACTAGCAGTGGAGAATGACCCTGGTGGCAAGTTTAGAAATTCCTTAAAGGGTAGTGCTTTGCGCCACTTGGAGTCGTCCTTGTCAGAGAGAATTTCTCGCAGCAGGGTCTCAAACATCATGCGCCGCTCTTCGGTGAGAGACTTGTTGTTCAATGTGCTTCTGAAGAGTGTTCTTCGTGGGAATGGGAAAGGTAGAGAGATCCCATATAAACCTTCCAGTTCGTCTTTAAGAAGGGCAAAGTCTGAGTATCTCTTGGGCAGCGTCGTATGTTTCCCATTGAGACTCACAGTAACCATATACAGAGTGTGGCTACCATCATCTGACGTCGTGGTACTGGGCACACTAATCTCCATCTTGTGGCACACTGGCGATGATGAATGATGAACTAAACAACAAAGAGGAGCCGCTTTTGTTTTTACAAAATCATCCGGGTAACTATTCTGAACACTAAGCTCTTTATTTATTAAAAAGAGGACCGCCGACGCCGAAGCTCAACTCAACACAACTCCACGCACAAAGCGCCTAATTTTAAGAAGAGTCCCGGAATGTCTAAACAATTCATTGCAACTGCCACAGCTGGGCAGGCTCATCAGGCAGATATTTACGCAGTGGCCCTTACCAAAGCATACACACTGACCGCAGGTGGCGATGGCTTTCTCAAACTGTGGGATAACACCATTTCAGAGACAGACACTGCCAAATCTCACGTCAAGGAGCTCTTTATTGATTCGAGTGGGCTTCATCATCTTGATACTTTTGAAGACACAATTGATGGTTTCAAGCGTACTCTTGTTGCCGCAGTCACCTTTTCTGGTCAAATCAAGTTTGTTTCCATCGACAACAACAACAATGAACCTTCCTTGCTGCTCGATTTGAAGATAAATGAAACTGCAACAGACGCGTACTGGGCAGTTAGATTCCTAAAGGATACGACAATCGCACAGACTCACCGCTTGGCCGCTACTTCACCAACCGGGTCCATTTCTATTTGGAATATGTCCTTCCCTATATCGTCATCAAACAGTCCGGAATTCACTCTACACACCAAAATTGCTCCACAGACCAGATCATTTGCCATGTCCTTAGACTTGAACTCCGAGCGTGGTTTGCTGGCCACTGGGTACCAGAATGGTGATGTTACAATAACTAATATTGAGACTGGAAAGCCAGTGCATACTTTCCACTCTCCAGGTCTCAAACATACCAATGCGTCTTCATCTGCTGCTAGATGTGTAAAGTTTTCTCCACTGGGTAAGATTTTGGCTGTTGGCGCAGATTCTGGTGCTCATGGAACTGTCACAGTTTGGGATACGGAATATGGTGAGAATGTTGGTTCTTTTACTGTACCATCCCACTCAACTTCGACTCCAATCGGTGCTTATGCCCACGAAGGCTTTGTGTTTGGGCTAGACTTTAATGAATCCGGTGAGTCTCTTGTTTCCGCAGGCTACGATGGGAAAGTGAGAGTGTGGAACGGGAGTACTAGAGAAAGAGAGGCAACAATCAGCATCTCACCAACAGATGTCGACGACGAAGATGTAGAGCTTGATGAAGACAATGGACCTTGTTCTGCATTTGGTGTCTGTTGGGTGAGAAAGGGTACAAGAAGTGGTGCTGGTGGTGATGTCAATGAAGGTTTGGTTGTCATTGGAAAAGATAGAGGCGTGAGGTGGTACAGAGAGGCTGGTGGTATTTGAAGGAGAAAGAAGAAAACCATTGTGGATAAAGAATCTTTGTCAACCTCGACAACAGCGATGGACCAATGTCTTTCTTTACTCAGTCAGCAACATACCTACTTCTTTGTACCGAGATTTGTGTGTCAAGGTGGGTTTTTGTGTGACGCATCGACAAAAAAAGAAAGACAGAACACGATGGAACAAGATAAGCCACCAATTGATCGCATTTGAAGGACTTGATAAAAAAATACAAAGAAACAAGACAATGTCGCTGTTAAATATTGCTCAAAAAACTTCTCTTCCCTCTTTTACCTCCTTTTGCAACCTCCAAAGATCCCCATCCACTTCAAAAGTTTTAATTCCTCACTTTCCACCTCAGAACTTCTCATTGCCCGATCTCAAAACCCATCTTGCATCAAATGGTATCTATATTCAACGATACAGCCCACTTTGTGAGTCCCAAGAGAAAGAGGAAACACCAGACATCACATTGACAATAGAGATTGGGACTGAAACTCATTCGTATAACTGTCGATTTATTGCCTTCCCCAGTCTCCAGAACTTTTATCATTACATCACAATGTTCACCCCCTGGACACCAATGTCTTGCAAAATTGGGATCAAGATTGGACCTTCCTGGTATATGTGGATCAATGATGAGTTGACTCTCAATATGTTTAACTCGTGTGTATTCAAGGGAAAGGACATAACTTTGAAGGCGCAGGAAGTAGTTCTAGGTACCTATTTGCCCATCGTGAAGGAGCCGGGTTATGCGAACACAGAAATTATGGTAACTAAGGGCTCTGATCGAAGCCAGGTCATGGAAGAAGAAGAAGAAGATGATGATGATCGAAAAGAGGACGATTACCAGACCTCCCCCAGTTCAGAAGACCTCTCCTTGTTTGAAGACATTGAGATCGTTGGTTTGGTTGAAGATTCTTCTGCACTTGGGAGGGTCAGAAAGTTTTGTGGTAGAACCACCTGTACCGCTAAAGAAATTGATGCAATGAGGATCATGATATCTGAAGCTACAAGCGCAAGGACTTCAATTGATGATTCCTTTGATCAAGATGTTAGAGGAACCTCCTTCTCCAACACCTGATAGTCAAGAGGAAGAGAAGGAGTTTTTTTTTTAAAATAGATGAAAACACTTTG
Source organism: Barnettozyma hawaiiensis (assembly GCA_003706665.2). Lineage (NCBI taxonomy): Eukaryota > Fungi > Ascomycota > Saccharomycetes > Phaffomycetales > Phaffomycetaceae > Barnettozyma > Barnettozyma hawaiiensis. The sequence continues at coordinate 35,859 of PPLY02000011.1, read as the reverse complement.
CAAAGATTAAACCAGGAGGGATGGGTGACTAGTCATTATTTCTTTGGCTATGTTTTTCCTTCCTCTGGTTTGAGATACACATATATTGATCTGTATTTATTTCATGTATTACGAGTACGTGTCTAGAGTTTAGAGTTTTTTTTTAAACCATCTCATCGTCATCGGCATCATCATCATCATCCCGTCGTTCGCCCAAGCTACTCAAGGCACTTTGAGGATTGGAGAGATATATCGATGATTGTGGTGTTCCCAATCTTGCTCGAAACGTATCAGTAGAAATCGTTTCATTGGTTGTATCATTCAATTCATCTTCATCTGTGTCAATCTCCAAATTTGTGCCGTTATCTATCATAGGTGCTGCGGTGAATGTGTTGAAGCCAGAAGCATAGTAATTACCAGCATCAGTAAGGGTCGTAGAACTGTTGGTACTGATGGTGTTGATGGTGGTGTTGTTGCTTCTTCTGCTGCTCTCACCGTTATTGTTCCATATAACCGGTGCATTTGAACAACTTCCAAGAGGAGTGGATCCTCTGCTGCTGCTGGCAACAATCCCGTCTTTTTGCACCTCTTGACACAGTGTGACTATATCTTCTTTATTCAATTGGGCAAACTCTCTTGTTCTGACAACAATTCCCCAGTTGACAAAGCAGAAGGAGGCAGCATTATGAGCTAGAATCTCTTCATTAACGAGTTTAGCACGATTCCACACCTTAACCACATCTTTGGTCTTGAAGCCTCGAGAGTAGATGAACTCAAGGCATAAATGACGAAGACGTGCTAGTTCGTAGAGATTGGAGAGGATCAAAAGGCCAGTGACAATGTTGATATCTCTTGTGTTTAGTGTATCTGTATAGAGGAACTCCATGAGATTTTGGAGCCATGATAGAGGTTCTGGGATAAATAGCTCATTGGTTTGAGATTCAACCATACCACTCTCAATCATGCGCTGGAAATGTGGCCAGCGAGCCAATAGAATTGTCTTGTGGACTTGTAAAGGCCTTGATTTGAAGAATGTGTCCACTTGTACATCATGGAATGGTTGCCCTAGTTGCGGTTGTTCGAGTAGAGTAGCATTGGGTGGGGGTCTTTGGTCACCTTGTATTCCGATGATCTGGAAATCCGTAAACATTTCCTCGTGTAAAAGACTTCTCATGCTGGAAACAAGAGAGCTTTCGTTATGTGATACCTTGCAAACAACTCCAAGCTCACCTAGATCCAGTTTGATAATACTGCTCAGTTCATAGTCAAAAGAAGTGTCGTTTGTCTCATCGTTGACTGGATATCCCAGTAGGTACAGCTCGTCATCATCCAGAAAGCAGTGTCTCCATCTGTATCCTTGCAAGAGTCCAAACGATCCATTCAATACGCTATGCCACGTGAATTGGTTCATGTCATGTATACCCACGCACATCTCCACATGGCTGTCGTAGGTCCACAAGGGTATAACAATATCCAAAAGTAAAGGCAACTTGCTAGGTCTGAGGTATATATGAAAACCTTCGAGTTTGGGGAGATCGTTGACAATGACTGAGCCTGTGGTATTTGTCTTGAGATCAAACCAAGATATCTCTGAGACGTGTGCCATCTCATTCGTCAGCCCGCCAAAGGACCATATCTTGTCCTCATAGTGGGTAATGTAGTGGTCGAATCGGTAGACAAATTTTCGAGGACCATCCCAGATACCAGTAGAGATATCATAACAGTACAAATCGTCGTATGGGTTTTCCATGTTGTCTCTGTACAGCCCGCCAGAAATGTACATCTTAGTTCCATCGGAGGAAAGACATGCAGCATGTCTTGATCGCTCTCTGGGGATTTGGGAACCCGCCATTGGTGCTGGTTGCCACATATTGTCATTGACACTGTATACCAGCAACTCGCTCAAGATGAATTCAGGCTGGTTGTGTGGGAGACTGATGATGTTGTCATCTGGCACACCGCCATACACAAGCACTTTTTCGTTGCCAATTGCCAGTGCTGAATGGCCTTCGCGATAAACTGAATGATGTCTAGTTTCCCATTGATTACTTTTCAAATCGAGGATATACACTTTGCTATCCACTGTTTGCGTTGTTATTTGTTAGATGTTATGGTCCGGGGAAGGAGTTGGTCTAGTCTCAAAATTAATATCGACTTACAGTTGTCATCTTCATCGAACCCACCAAATAGAAACAGCTTCCCACCAGAAGTGACAGCGTTCGCTGATTTGACTCGGGACAGCGGTTTATCTCCAGTCATGAGACTGGGATGTACCTGGTCCAGGGTCAGTCTGCTACTTGGCGTGCTGAAAGTTGCCATAGAAGGGTACTGGTACTGCGGGTCTAGTCTCTGGAGTCCTAGTATAAGCACTGAATGGACTTTTTGGCATCGCCAAATTTGTCACATTCTGGAAAGCGAAAAACGATAGTCTGCCAAAATGGCGAAAAGCGAGAGATGGCAGAAAAAGAAACGCGAAATCCGCTCTTTTGTCTTTGCTGGCAGTTTTGTTTTGCAAACAATTAAACAGAATCAAGATATTTTTACGCACGTGAATACGCAAAAACGCGAAAATTTCTGCATTAGGCGTTCAGAATTCCTCAGCCTCACATTTTGTTTTGTTACGGGCCACAGTTTCTGTAGAATTTTTTTTTTTTTTTTGCCCGTCGTCGTTCTCAAGAAAGAAGAAAAAAGATTTGGGAGGAGGAAATATTAACTTCAGCTACTTCTACAATCCTCACCCACCTCAAACCTTCGTTGATTCTCAACAACTATTAAAAACCATTGTTTCCTTTCACTTCTGCATTTATTTGAAGAAGGGCCTTTTTGATTATATCAAATTTGCTCGAAAGAAACTGGATTTTATAACCCAAACCCACCTACTGTTTGTTTAGCCTTCCACTCGTTTGGAAAGAGTCATACAAACACCCTCAAGACCAAAAACCAAAAAAAACACAGCAATAACAGCTACCCAAGAGAAGTCCCTTTTGTGTTTTTTATTTGCTGGTCCTTGTCCTGTTTGATACACTTCTTTGGAGATTCAACTTTATCTTTTGTTTGCCTTCCAGTTCTATTTTAGTTATTCTGTCGGAGCCAACATTTGCTTTGAAACTCGGAACTAATCATTACACCCCTGGTCCCTCTCACTAGACTGACTCAAGAATCAACTGCAAGACTCGAGCGAGCTTTTTATTAAGTCATCGTTCATACAAGAATCAACAGTTTGCTGGATATATTCCCCCCCTCGTTTGATAGATCAACCCCTTTTTAAGGATGACTACTGTCTACGGCTATGGCCACCACCACCACCACCATGATGGTTTCCATCAACCATCTGCCTCTTTAGGCAACAACTACTACGGTGCTGCTCTTGTTGATAACAACAACAACAACAGCTACCAATTCAACAATAGCTTTTCTGGCTACCACCCACAACAGCCAGCTGGTGTCTACTCTGCTGCGCAAACTTACAACCAAGTGCCCCCACAGGCTTTTGTGCCAGTGAGATACAATACTGGCTACTACCCAGCTCCAGCTCCAGTAGCTGCTACTGCTGCCCACCAACCACCTGTTTCTGGTGGGTTATCCAGTGTGTTGGACTATGACGTTAAGACTATGAGCAAGTTCCTAACATATTTGTCCTTCAGAATCTGTGGCAGAGAAGACACTGCCAATGAACAATTTGTTCAGAGTGTTCAAGGCATCTTGAATGCTGTCAGACTTCCACTATCTACACTGATTCTGGCTAACTACTTTTTGCTCAAGAACTTTGAGAAGCACGGGAGCGGTGACTGCTTTGTCTATATGACCGTTGGTTCCATCAAGGAGATGGTTGTTATGTGTCTTGTTCTTGCAAACAAGGCTAATGATGACAACAACTTCACGAACAAGTCGTGGATGGACGCCACTGGCTTGGACATTGTCCGTATCAACAAGCTCGAAGTACAATGGTTGGGCCTTTTCCAATGGAGACTTCATGATGTCAAGATGGATACTTATGACGAGCTTGCCTCCCAATTTGAGAGGTACAGCAAGAACACTACTGCCCATGAAGAGAAGAAGAAGTGGGAGCAACAGCTACAATCCCAGTACAGCAACTACTACAGCGCTGCGACTGACCCTGTTTCTCCAATTCGCCACAAAACCTCAGGCAACAGCAACGTCTGTGTTTCCCCAAGTGAGCAGTATGCTCCAAGATTTGCCAGCAATAACAGCCACTATCATCAGAATGGTGGTTACAACTGGCAATCTCAGTGCTCCTATGACTATGGCAGTCAGCAAAATGACTATGTCAAGTCCTCTAGATACTCTCATTTCAGAAGTTACTCTAAACCAGATTGCTGTGCTAGCACTGGCACTTTACAGAGATCCAAATACTGTTTCTGTCACTACTGCTCCGCTGGTCCAAAACCAGTTGACTGGAGTTACAACACCGCTGCTGCTTATTAAAGCGTGAGCGCTCCTCAGAGATTGATTATAACATAATTCCTCTTGTTATCCTTCACTCCTTCCTTTTTCTTAATTGATTTTAGAGTGCTGTTCCAGTTTACTCTCGGCCTTTACTTGGTACAGACTGCCCATCCCTGTTTTTATCAACTGCGTTCGTTCACTAGGCGGGCAGTTTTGACTACATTCCTATTCATTATAAAACAACAACAAACAGAAAACAAAAAAAAAAAAAAAAACACAAAAAGAAAACACAAATACAAACTTCTTTTTTTTGGCTTAGGTTTGGCTTTTTTTTTTGAATCATTCTTTATTATGTTAAACAGCGAGAAAGTTTTTTTTTTTTACTTCTTTGGTTTTGAATTTCCTCCACTATGATGTTCTACTTTCTTTCTATATATTCGCTCTCTCTAGTTTTTGTGGCTTTCTTTAGTTAGAGAGAGCGTTTTTTTCCCTTTTTATTTCTTTATACAGTTTTGTGGTTTTTGGATTCTTTTTTTTTTTGGATTTTGGACTTTTTATTCACGTGATGATTGATTTTGATACTAATACATACACACACTAAGTGACTTGAGAATCTATCCACCTTTCGATCTATCTATCTACGTAGAAATATCGCGTGTTTAAGAAAAGTAATTCAGTCCATGTATTGATTGAGGTTCAATCCAATTCACCGGTGTCTTGAACTCTTATTGGTGCACCTAATCCACTTGTGATGATTCCATCTTGGTGGTGGTTGATGAAATCATCACTTTTATTATCATTTTCACAGCCAGCAGGAAGGTATGATCTTCGTGATGATGATGATGATGTATTTGGTGGTGGCTTTAGACTCACAGATGTTAAAGACTTTCTTTTGTTGGACGTAGTGAAAGAATCGTCTAAGGAGCTATTCTCCATCAAAGTATCAGAGTCAAGGTTGACCTTACCAGAGCTCAAAATATCGATATCATTTGTGGCCTTCGCCAAGTCGTTCATACTAACATCCGAAGACTCTTCATTGTACTTTTCGTCGTCAATGGAATCTTGCGTTGACTCTCCAGGAACATCCCATCTTACTTTCTTTATTGGCCTGCCTTTGGTCTGATTCTGTGAAACCCCAGCACCAGTGGTGGATTTGGAGACCTTTGACCCTTTAGAAAGATTTACCCGAGGTGAAATCTTGAACGGAGAAGGTCCTCTTGCCCTGACTATTCTCCTTATCGGGGACGTTGGAATAGAAATCTGAGATGTAACGTCATACCGGAAAAGACTCGAAAACTTGTCAAACTTGTGGTCAATGTTCATCAAATCAACCAACGAGTCTTCAAACTCACGGAAAAACTCATCAAAAATTGATTGGAACTCACCCTTAATTGCAGACACTTCTCGAGTATTGTCTTTCAAGTATGAAAGCTGTGCAATGGTTTTAATCAAGCTTTGCGAAACAAACTTGAAATTTCCATTGAAATCCTCAGTGCACTGTATCTTGTCAAAACCAAGGAGAGCGTTTTGCAAAATAGTTTTCTCAATAGAATCCTTGATCAAACTTAATGATGCATCCAGCATCAACTTGTCATAGTTTGACCAACCCTCCAACTCCGTCAACCTTCTGATGTTACTATTAGAGTTAGATAAAACCATATCAAGCTCCGTCTCCTGATTGTAAATAGCCTCCAGTTCATCTATTTTGACACCCATCTTTTGGTGAATTTCTTTCAATAACAGAATAATTTTGAACATTTCTTCAGGTTGATGTTCCAAGTTCTGAAATGAATGTAAATACCTCTCCAATTCAACTTTCTGATGCAACAAAACTCTTCTTTTACATAAAACCAGTGATTTTTTCAATTTATACTGTTCAAACTTTTTCGAATTTAGACTTTGCTTGATGTTGTCAATGAATTCCAGTACAGAGATAGAGACTCTGTCCTTTTTCACCTTGTAAGACTCCACTGCCTGTTCAATCTTAGATTGTTCTCTGTTTCTCAATTCTTCGATCTCCTGTTTGAGCTCTGTAATCATCTTCAAATAAGATCCAACATGTCTGTCCAAGCTATGTTGATTCCTCATAATCTTGGTTTTAATCTGCTTGGCTCTATCAGCGTATTTCAATGTGTTTAATGTTTCATCGTAATGATGCGACGAGGGACTAATGCATACAATCATGACAGTCTTGCAATTCCCCCCAAGGGAGAATTTTAACAATCTGGTTAGCTTAGAGTCTCTGTACGGAACATGGTTTTTTCGTCTCACATCACACAAGGCGTTAATACAATTTCCCAATGCCAACAAGGACTTGTTGATGTTAGCACCTTCTAATAGCCTTTCACCTCTGTTCTTTGTGGCAGCTGCACGCTCACTACCCGCTAGGTCAATGATAGACAATGTCGCAAACATGTGGTTCTCTGTTATGTCGGCTGTTCTGTTTCGCTGGCTGAGATTGATTTGCAAGACGGCATGTGATCTGGAAGATGTTGCATTGGCTTCAGTTGGGGATGATGTTCTATTTCGATTTCCAATTATGATCATATCCATAACGTCGTTAACTGTTTGTGGCTTGTGTGTCGACAAATTTGAAACTGATATTCTTTTATTCGAATCCTCTCTTAAGGCTAGAGTTTTCCCATTTGTTTCGGGTTGCATCAAGTCTCTAATGGTTTCGTTGTAGATCTCAAGGTATGATAGGGTGATCTCCACGTTCTTTGTATCTTTCAAGTCATCAATTCTTTCAAACAATTCTTTCATAGTAAGAAAGATTATGCCTGGTTCGTCTAACGTACCAGTGATGGTATGTGTTTTCCCACAGCCCGTTGCCCCATAGGCAAAAACGGTGGCGTTATACCCATCCAATACGCTATCTAAAAGAGGTCGCGTCGTGCTGTGATATACGTCATCTTGAGAAGAGTTCACATCAAACAACTGATCAAACACAAATCTATGCTCTCGAAATCTTGATGTTCTCTTTCTTGAAGCTGGTATAAGATTCCTGTTTAGATCTGACAATGGGTTCTGCTCGGAGGGATCAAAAATCAACATTCTGTCATCAACAACATCAACAATCTTTCTGAGGCCTCTTGGACCAAACTGTTTTGAAGGATAGATATTCTCCTTGTTCTCTGCACTAAAACTTAAGGATCCGTCACCTAAAAAGAGGGCGTCCTCCTTCTTCTTTATAAGTCGTGATGTTTCCGATGATGTGAAAGGCCTGACACGCACACTGACCATCACAGATGACTCCCTAGAGGCCATGATATACAGAAGGATACCAATGCTCAGCAGGATTCGGGATAATTAATAGAAGCAGTAATGTGTATAGAGTTTGTGTATGTGTGTTTTTTTTTGTTTTTTTGCTTGTTTGTTCTTGTTTGGGAAAGGGGAGGCAATGGCGGCAAAAGGGAGAATAATAAATTCCTCCAGCTTTCGAGTTGAGTAAGATATTTGTACTGAAAAGGTGGCGCGGTGTATCCAGTTGTAACCAGAGACGAATTGTCAACCTGAAACTGCCAGCTTTGTAAAAGAAAGTTCTGCACTTTTTTTGTATTTTTGTTTTTTCTTTTGTTGTTTTTTGTACGATTAAAAAAAATCAAAACAAACATCGCGAAACTCCTAAACCCACATATTGCCATGGTTACCACCATAATCTACAACAGCGATTGAAAAAAAATCTAGAAGAATGGTTTCCATTCATCTTAAACATCTAAAGAAACAACATTAATCATTGTAGTGGAGCGTAGAGCACCTGTGTGGCATACTTCCGTTTGTATCTGACCACACTAGCAACGGCTAATGTATTGTGCTTGATACTTGTCGTAGCTAGATGGTTTAGCACGACATGGTTAGGGATTGGGAGAGCACCAGAACTGTTAGACTTGTCTGTGGCTGAGTAGTTATTCAAAATGACGCTTTCTAAATGCGGTGGGAGCTGAGGAGGTGTTAGCCAAGACTGGGTTTGGTTGTTATTCTGGTTGTTATCCAGTGTCAGATAGTATTGTTCCATTACCGTTGGATCGGTAAAAATTGCAGGGATATCCTTCACATAGTCATATTTCTGTGCTTGTGGTTTTTCTTCATGGAATCTAGAATACCCATCTCCCATGTCATCCTCATCCTGCGTTAGGCCTAGTTTAGAATCCTTGTTGTTCTTGTCGGCTAGCTGCTGCTCAGAAGGTGAGCCAGAAACTTGAGGAGTCTGGATCTCAATGTAGTTAACAAAGTTACCCATCTGATCAGTAGCTGTTGGCAAGTAGTCCGAAAATCGTAGCTCATTATCAACAATGAATCTAAATCTATGTGTGCCGTATGGAAGTCTCAATTTAATGGAAAACTTCTCATCAGACTCTCTAACAAGCTTGATCATCTTTCTCCAGCCGGTGAACGAACCAGTAATAAAGACGTTTTCACCGCCTTGGAACCATTGAATCTCCACTGGCACTGAGGTCTTTGCAAGCTCGTGAGAAGAGCTTTCTGTGGAATCACCCGTTTGACTGTTGGAATTGTCATTGTTGTTACTGGGAGTTGGTGACTTCAGCTTTTCAAACTCAGGATCATCTGTTAATATTAAAGTAGATCTGCGTCTTGGAGCGGGTTGAGGATGAAGCGATTCGCTGTCAATGTTCATTTCTGAGCCCTGAGAGGTTATATTCACCTTTGACTCATCTGTGCCAGACATAGTGACATCTTGTTGGGAGATGGCACTAGGAATTCCAGCCGGTTGTTGTTGTTGTTGTTGGTGGTGTCCATCGTGTTCGGCCATTGCTGTAGTGGGGGAGCTTCTGCGCACACCGGGACCAGCTGGCTCTAGGAGAGGGTGAATCTTAGTAGGGGTACCTCTATCTGAAGTACTATGGGTTGAAGAGGGGGAGACGGACGCTTCAAGAGGATGGCCAGCTGTTTGACTATTTCCAGGCTTCTCTTGTGATAGGTTATTGCCCATGAATTTAAGTCTCACAAAGTCAAGCTCACTGGGGAGATGAAGTTCTTGGGAAAGTCGAAAATTATGGGGCACTGCTGTTAGTGCGACAAACACACTCTCTATCTGTCTCTCTCTCCTCGAGTTGTTTTCAAACAAATCAGGGCCCTTTGTACCTGTTTGTGTTGCAGAAAAAGAGTTGAGTACAGACAGAGTTTGCCCAGTTTCTTTATTTTGGTCATGTTGTAAACAGAAACGGTGTCCTTACCAATATAATCACGTGATGTTTACACCCACACAGTCCTCTCTTTTCGCGCGTTTGTGTTTTTTTGTTTTTGTCTTTCTTTTAATAGTCAAATCAAAATCAAATCAATCAAAAAAGGTCAGAACAGGAAGGATTACGGCGGCTGCTGGCCAGAATAACAGAGCAGTATTCGTTTAAAGTCATTGCAATGACAACCGATGTTCAGACTCGAAAACGCCGATATGAGGACACTGGAAACGCCGTAGATGGCTCGGCTAAGACTTCTGGCGAAGAAGTGAGTACTTACCTTATATTGTGTTCTTCACCCTCAACCGCGGCGCTCCAAGATAGCTAACATTTAGCCAGGATTTTGATATCGAATCTATGCTGAGCCAGAGCAGTGCCTTACACAATCCAAGAAAGCGTGAAAAATTACAGAAGAGAATTCTGTTGACACAGGCTACCCAAATTCGTTCACAAGCTCATCGCCAAAGCAGCAGCAGTGACTCTCATGCATGTGGGTACATCAAAAGCGTCACCTTGAAGAACTTTATGTGCCATGAGAATTTCAAAATTAATCTTGGAAGACGACTGAACTTTATCATTGGTCATAATGGTAGTGGTAAGAGTGCGATTCTAACTGCAATTTCAATCTGTTTGGGAGCAAAGGCTACTGATACCAACAGAGGTTCTAGTTTAAAGGATCTTATCAAGGAAGGCAAGCACTCGTCTCAAGTTCAGGTTGTCCTAGCGAACGACGGCTACGATGCATTTGAGCCAGGGCGATATGGTAATGAGATCACAATTGAAAGAACTATTAAACGCGATAGTGCTGGTAGCGCTTTATATATTTTGAGATCGGAATCTGGTAAGAAGATTTCATCTAAGAAGGCTGATTTGGATGCGGTTTTGGACAACTTCAACATCAGTGTGAATAACCCTATGGCGTTCTTATCACAGGATGCAGCCAGATCGTTTCTAACTGCAAGTAATGATGAACAGAAGTACAAGTTTTTTATGAAGGGTACAATGATGGACCAGGTTGAAGATAACCTGAAGTCTTCTAAAATACAGGTTCAGAAACTTGACACCCAGTTGATTAATATGAAGAGATCATTTATCCAGTTAAGAGACGCTGCAAAGGAGGCTAAGGCCCTATTGGATGTGCTGTATTCTTCTAACGACCTGCGTGAAAGACAAACACTGCTCTATGCCAAATACTTTTATATGGAGGCTGATCAGATTAAGAAGAAGATTGAAGAGTTCAACTCTAGCCAAGCTGATTACAAAGCTGCCATTGATGAGATTCAGCGCCAAATTGTTCAGAACGAACAAGAGATTGATGATATTGAGACAGAAAATGAAAGGGCTCAATCGAAGCTTAGATCTTTGAATGAACAATTGGAGGAGGCTCGTGCTAATGTAAAAACCTGTGAGAAGAATTTCGGGTTTTTTGTCGGTAAAGGTGAGTCTGAGTTAGACTCGATCAATGATCAAAACAGGGATATTGAGAAATGTCAGAAGAAGATTACTAAAACGGAGACTGCTATCCGCGAAGAAGAAGCTCGATTGAAACAAATCAATGGAGGTTCAAAGGACTTGTTGTTGGAACAACTTTCAGGTTTTCTAAAGGAGCAATCTTCTCTTGAACAGGAGCTATCAAAGTTCCAATCGGATTTGACTACTTTGAGTGAAGCACAAAAGGAACGCTTCAGCGGATTGCAAGCCGATGAAGACAACCTACGTGCAGAAATTCAACAATTGGATGGTGTAATAAGGGAGGCACAAAAGATCAACAAGAATCCGTTGCAGTCTTTCCCTAATAACTACCAGCAAGTGCTCAATGAGATGAAGAAGATCCGATTTGACTCTAAACCCTTGGGTCCGCTAGGTATTGAGATCAGCATCAAACCCGAGTATGAGAAATGGGGCCAGCTAATAAATGCCGCATTCAGTAAGGATGCGACCACATTTATTGTTCATTCTTTCAACGATCAAAGAAGGCTACAAGAACTGTTACGAAAGGTGCATTGTTTTGCAACTGTTTTGATTAGAAAGAGTGAAAGATTTGATTACACAAGGGGCCAAGCTGACAAAAGATTCACCACAGTTTTGGATGCTCTACACTTCAAGAATGAGGAAGTCATGTATACATTGATTGATTTGAAACACATCGAGTCTATCTTGTTAGTTGAGGATCGAAAGGAGGCCCAACATATTTTAGAAGACATCAGACCCGCTAACGTTACATCGATACTATCATTAAATGATGGAAGATCTGGTATCACCTCATCAGTTGGTGTTAATGGCGGTTTCAGAACAAATCCTGTAAACTACGAGATGAACAACCCGAAGATTCTACCTCAGTCGGGTAACACAGATGTTTCTGGACTGAGGAACCAAATGAATGAAGCTCATTCGAGTTTGAAGGGAATTCAAGACCAAAAGGCAGACCTCAAACGCCAGAGTGATGAGGAGAGGTCCACTTTCAGGAACACTATTAAGGACTTGGAGGCTAAAATACGTACAGTGAAGAAGCAGGTTTATGGACTACAACGTAAGATCGACGAAGACGGCGAAACTGGTATTTTGGATGCCTTACAGGATGAGCTAGATGACTCTAAGAAGGAGTTGGAAGTTTTCATTAACACTGTTCCTGAGTTGCAAAGAAACCTTCAAGACTATAAACTCAAAGCAGAGGAAGCCAATGCCTCCCTTGATGAAGCACGAGAGGTGTATGACGAGTCTTACAACATTATCAAACATCTTCTTGAGTTTACAAAGGAATGTGAATCTTCACAACAATACAAAAGAACCACAATGAACACTCTCCACAATAGTAAACTGAAAAGGGAGCGTGAACTTCAACTTCTTGAGGACACCAGACCAGGTCTTGAAGCTAACCTTAGCGATAATTTGAAGGAAGCGGGTGATTATGCTACAAGGGAACAGACTGAGACTATACAGTGCTCATCTAGAGATGAACTTCAAGAGATGATTGAGCGTGTTAATGAAGAAGTTGAGAATGCAAACTCCAAATTGTCCAAGAGCCCTGATGAAATCATTCGTGAAGACGAATATGCCAGCGACAAATATGAAAAGGCTCGAAATCAATTGGAAGAAATTGAATCAAGCAGAGTGGAGCTAAATCATGCCATCTTCAATAGAACTAACGCTTTCCAGGAATCCAGAGACCTCATCTGCTTCACTGCCGATGTTGATTTCAAGAGTTCTTTGCAATTTAGAAACTTCAATGGGAACTTGAGCTTTGATTTCTTCAAGAAGAGATTACAGATGTTAGTCAGTACAAAGAATGACAAGAAACCAAGACATGTTGACTCCTTGTCTGGTGGTGAGAAGTCATTTTCTCAGATATCTTTGCTTTTGGCGACTTGGAAACCTATGCGTTCCCGAATCAAAGGTTTGGACGAGTTTGATGTGTTTATGGACCAGGTCAACAGAAAGATTGGTATGAGACTGATGTTGAAAAAGCTTTCGGAGGAGTATGACTCACAGACTATCTTTATTACTCCTCAGGATATTGGTCAGATATCCGAAATGGACGACAACTTGGTCACAATCTACAGAATGAGGGACCCTCGTGGTGACAGTACAGCGAGATAGTAAGTAGTCTCTATATTGTGTTTTTTTCTTTTTTTTTCTATTTTTCTCCCAATAAATTAATGCTGAATTGTGTTTATGTACGTAACGATGCTAATCATCTTCACCTTCGTCCTCGTCCTCTTCTTCATCACTGGAAACCTCTGCCCCAAGATCTCTTGCCTTCTGTTTATATTCGGCCTTTTTGGTTTCCAAGTCATCCATGACCAACATCAGGTCATCCAATTCGCTTGATGGAACGGTGCTCTTCTTAAGGGACAACAACTCAGCCTGGGAATCATCATTCTTGACTTTATAAGATTTCAAAACTGCCAACTCTTCATGTAACTTCTCAAGTTCATCAGTGAGCCCAGCATTAGTCTTCTTCAACTCTTGAATGCTATCAGCTTGCGAACCCAGATTTGTTTTGAGGTCCTCTTTAATGGATTCTAGATCAACATTCTTTTTGGCGAAAGCCGCAAGCTGTTGTTCATAATCAGTGTTAGTTTTCTTCTGTTCAGTAACTGAGTCCGTCACCTTCTTCTCCAGTTTGGCAAGCTCTGTTTTCAAGCTTTCAATTTCCTTATCCTTGCTTGAAGCTAAAACATCCAACTTTGTTTGTGACTCTTTGGTTTGTGCTTCCAAAAATTGATTGGACTTATCCCTTGTTGTTACCAAAGACTTGTTTTGCTCTATCAGCTTTGTGTTCTCCTCATTCAACTTCTTCAACTCCAATCCAGAAGTCTCAAGTTTTTCAGAGAGATCTTCAATTTCCTTCAACTTAGAAGAGATCTCCTTGAGGGAATCTGATTCTTTCTTTTGTGATTCGTTCAATTTTAGTGTGAGTTCAGATTTGGACGTCTCAAGCAGTTCCTCTATCTTTGCAATTTGTTCAGTTTTCAGCTTAACATCAGTCTGCATTTTCTCAAGTTCTTTTGCTGTCTCTTTGTAATTGTTCAATTCTTCAAGAGAAACCTTCAGTTTGTCCTTGAGAGTGTTCAGTTCTTTGGAGGACTCACCAATAGTTTCATCCTTCGAATCAAGGTCTTCGCTGAGTGTCTTGTTGGCAGAATCAAGACTTTCAACTTTCTCACATAGAGTCTCAGTTTCCTTAGTCAAACGGTCAATCTTAGCTTGTTGCTTCTTTTCTGAACTCTTGAGTTGTTCCTCTAACTTGGTAACCTTTTGAGAATATTCCTGGGTCGTGGAATCCGAGTTCTGGGACAACATTGCTCGCTCTTTTTCAAACTCCTGTGCTTTAGATTCCATCGAGTTCATGATCTCAGCAATCTCAGACTTCAATTCATCAACTGCCTTAGAATTTCCTTCCTTCTGGGTTGATAGCTTACCTTCCAAAGAAGAAACCATACTTTCCTTTTTTTTCAAATCACTTTTAACTGAAGCCAGTTCCTTCAAGACTGCTTCATGTTTGGCTTCCAAAGTTGTAATCAAAATAGTCCCCTCACTTAAATCACTCTCAGCTTTTGACGTTTGCTGTGAGAGCTCAGTAATGGTTTTCTTCAAATCATCAATCTCAGTGATATCCGCCTTCCTCTGTTTTAACAGAGTTTCATGTTCCTCGTTCTTGCTTTCAAGAGATTTTGAAATAGTCTCCAAGTTGGACGAAAGCGTCTTCTTTTCTTCCTCAAGAGATGAAACAGATTGTTCAAGAAGCTTGGCCTCCTTCATAAACTCATCCTCCTTAATTTCAAACTCAACTTCATTGTCTTCAAGTTCCTTCTCAAGATCATGTTTGGTGGTTTTCAGTAGCTGGTTAGAAGTCTCCAATTCTTCTTCCTTCTTTTTCAACAGTTTCTCAAGGGCTTTGTGTCGAGAAGAGAGCTCTTCGTGGTTCTCATTAACAGATATCAATTCCTTCTCAATATCCTTAAGCTTAATCAGACTGATATCCAGCTCTGAGTTTTTTGAGGAAAGCTCACCTGTAAGTTTTTCAATCTCAGCCTTGCTGGCGGTAACATCCTGGGTAAGAGACTCTTTCAACTGCTTCAGTGCATCTATTTCAGATTTAAGAGCCTCAGACTCTTTTGAATTTTTCTGTGAGAAGTCATCGATCTTGGATTGGAGAGTGTCTAATTCAGCCTTATGTTTCTCATAATGACGGTCAAGCTCTTGTTGGTGCTCATCTTTAATTTTAATCGCTTGATCATTGCTTTCTTTCAACTGGTTGTTGAGCTCGTTTACTTTGGATTCATAGTCTTTGGAGGAATTCACGGATGATTCCAACTCTTTCTTAACTTTCTGGTGCTCAACGACTAAAGTTTCAAATTGACATGTAAGTTCCTTCAGTTTCGATTCACCTTCAGTTTTAATAGATTCAAATGAGTTGGTAATCTCTTCGTTGTTCTTTTTCAAAGAGTCAATTGTTGCAACGAGTTCAGCGTTAGTTGTATCCAACTGAAGAACTTTTTCCTTTAACTCAGAAATCTGGTGCTCAAATTCTGTCTTTGTCGTCTCCAGAAGTTTCTCGGTATTATCTCTCTCATTGATAAGCTCTGTGTGTGAGTTTGCTAAAGTTCTCAACTTCATAGTCAATTGTTCAATCAGATTGGACTGGTTTTCGCCATTGGCTTCTAAAGATACAACCTGCCTCTCTAACGCAGATTTAGATGTATTAGATGCTTTCAATTGATTGTTCAACTCTATCAATTTTTTATTCAG
This sequence comes from Barnettozyma hawaiiensis, assembly GCA_003706665.2. NCBI lineage: Eukaryota > Fungi > Ascomycota > Saccharomycetes > Phaffomycetales > Phaffomycetaceae > Barnettozyma > Barnettozyma hawaiiensis. Next base: position 20,023 of record PPLY02000011.1, on the reverse strand, counting down.
GGTACCCATATCATCAGTCTTTTGCTTCAGCGACTTTTCCAGCTTCTCTTGTTGTTTAGAATGGTTCTGTATTTCCTTCTCAGACTTCTTCATCTGAGACTGGAGCTCATCCTTTTCCTTACTCAATTGGAAAAGCTCTCGACCCATCTTGTTGATACCATCCTCATGCTTCTTCTTTTGCTCAGAAACCTCGGAAAGTTGTTTCTTCAAGTTCTCAATCTCTGCTGCCTTGGATGTCAGTTGACTCGAGGAGTTTTCCAAATCTTTCAAATGTTTGGATGAGGTGTCGGACAATGACGAGTGAAGCGCCTGCAATCTTTCCAGTTCTTCTATCGTGTGTTTGTATTTGACATCGAGCTCTTGATACTTGATATTTAGATCCTGAAGATCCTTAGAAGCGGCATCATACTTAGTTTGAACCATGGCCAAATTAGTATTCGCAGTCTCCAGAAACTGATCATTTTCCTCTTGTGACTTCTTTGCTGTGGCCTGGAACTCGTCATAGTTAGTTTTTAACTGATGGTAGGAGTCATTTAACATCTCAAACTTCTCATAAGAGATACGTCCTGTTGACTCCAATTCAGGATTCTGGTTCAAGGCATTTTTGATTCTGTAATAGTTCTCCTTAATCAGAATTACAACAGAAGGATGGAAGAAAACTTCTGGAAGACCAGTTTCATCTCTTTTAGGATCAAAGATATCTTCTGTTTTGAACTCAGAAAACAGCGTGTTTTGTTTGAATTGGAGGACTTTGAAGTTGTAATTATCCTTACCTAGCATCTTGACAATTAATGAGTGGAGTTCAGATCTTGGAATTGGGGATTGCTTGTTTGAAAAATCAAAGGCAATTCCTAAGAGGATTGTAATCAAACCTTGAGTAATAGCATTTTCAAGAGATGATTGAGATAGATAAGATAACAAAGATCTAACAATAGATTCATCTTTCAAGAAGCTATCAACAGCCTCCGGATCTTCAAACAACCAATCAATCAATAGAAGAAGGTATCCGATAGAGATCCGCTGATCCTGGGTGTTCAATGCTGATATTAATAATTCTGAGATAGACTGAATTGAGCTCATCACCTCTTCTCCTTCATCCTCGTTACCAGCACTGACAGAAGTGAGAATGTGCTTCAAATCGTCACTGTCATGGATAATATTGACTAGAATAAAACTGGAGAACCAAACCTTATAAGGGTTCAATTTGATCTCTGGATCATACTCCAGCAGTGCTTCAAACAAGTTGCCTAGAGGAGTTTCTTTGAGCTGCTTCACGTGGGCACTAGCACCAGTGTCCTGATTGCTAGAGCCAACTTTAGTCTGGACACCATCTGATTCTGGGTTCAAGGATGGCTCATCATTCGATATGGTCGATTCCGCTTGCTGCTCATTCTCCTCTTCAAGATCCTCATTCTTTGTTGATGACTTGTACCAAGAGATCTGATCCTCCAAAAATCCTCTCCTAGCCTCATCATTCTCAGCAAAGTAAGATTTCAACAGGTGAGCTGCTGCAACACGTATATCAAACACATGAACAGAGTTGACGAACAAGCACCAGTTAAGCAATGCTGTTATCACAGGAATCGTGCCTTCAAAGCTCTGAAGTTGGATAGGTAAACTGGGATCAATGTATGGAACATCAATCGCGCAGAACTTGAGCTGTAATTGGTGATTCCCTGCGATCATATCGGCAACAGTTAACAAGGCGGTGGATCTCACAGTGTTCGGAGTCAGTGCTGAAAAGGAAAGTTTTAGCACAGACAGGAATATATCTGCGTTGTCCAATGCATCTTGGTTTCCAGGTGTTGATTCATTGCCTTCCAGCACAAAAAGTCTTACAATGTCTAAAGCCATTGAGATGTTTTGTAATCTCTGATCATTCCATACAATATCTGGATCGTTGATGGGTTCACTGATGAGGTACGCCAACATTGGCAAACAGTTGGATTCCATGAAAAGCTTCTGATTGGAGACATTGTACCTCAAGAGGTTTGACAATAGAGTGAGACAGTCCTGTACAACGATACTACCTCTGATATCCCCTTCTTCATGAATAATTTCAAACAACTTTTCAAAGGTATCATCAAATGCAACCAGTTTCTGGATGTTGAAATTATCATTTACAATGGACATCAATAGCAAGACAGCCTCGTTTCGAACAGGATCATGTTGGTCCTGCAAGACTTGAACAAGAGAATGGATACCAAGTGGTGAATTCAGAAGCATCTCTTTGGTTCTTGTGCTTCTTGTGGAAACCAATGCCTCTAATAGTTGGAGAGTGTAAAGCCTAATGTAGAAATCAGTGTTCTCCAACAATGACACAAGAGCACCAATGTTGGTACCATCCTGTGTGATTTCGTCGGCAATCCAAAGGGAAAACTGGTCAATGGTGCTGGACATCTCTTTCTTTAATAGAAGGGGCGAGGGGTACTTACCATTCTGCAGTCTCGACTGCTGAGAGATCAAACCTCTGGTCATGTCATCATCACTTTCTCCTCGGATGAAAAGAATCAGTAGCGTTTCGAGAGTCGCTTTAAGAAGGTCTGTATCCTCAGTGTACTCTTTCAAGGTCTGTATCAATGCTCTGAGACCATTACCAACGACCTGTTCACGGTACTCTCTGCTGAACCCTTTGAGGGTCAAGATAGCTGCACGTTTGTCGCTGGTCAAACGAGAATGGGTCATTCGGTCGCAAAGCGTCGCAATTATCTCCTCCACGGATTGCTGTGGTTTGGGTTGGCCACCATTGCTGATGATCCCGTTCAAGATCTCCATTATTCTCTCTCTCTCACTCACACACACTCTCTCTGCCTCTCTCTGTCTCTCTAAGTGGCGAGGGTGGATAGATCGGTGGTGGTGTGGGCGCTTGGAATAAAAAGTTAGTGATCGTTTTTGGTTTGTTGTCGTTTTTTTTTCTTCCCTTTGGCGCCCACAAGGCGAATACAAAACAAAACAATACAATACAAAACAGCTCTCAGATGGATGACAGCGACGATGTAATCACGTGTAACTTCCCATTGTTGGATGATTTTGATTTGTTTGATGCCAATGGATATCAAAAACCCAAATCAGACTGGGCTATTGTCAAGATTGGGACATTCCAGGCCAAGATTGAGATGTTCAAAGCAGTAAGGCTACATAGGGCAAGAAGGACCCAGATCACCGCGGGTTTTATTGATGACGGTGTTCCTTTACAGCAGCTAACCAATTTGGCTAATGATACATTTGGATACAATGGATGGTCAACACAGGTTGTGGACACAAAAGTGCTTAGTGAGACGGTTACACAATATGAGGAGGAGGAGATGAGGAGGTACTCATATGTCGTTGAATCAAGTGTCAGATTAATCCTCAAGGATGGCACTCCTCACCAACAAAAGGGTATTGGGCGAGCGGAAAACCAGTCCGTGAAGTCAATAGCTATCAGTAAGGCCAAGAAAGAGAGTGTTACAAGTGCAACCAAGGCGTGTTTGGAGTCACTGAACACCCTTTTAATTGCCCATGAGGAGAAATTGAGAAAAGGATACTACTGCGAAGGCTATGATGACATCTTCCATTGTTGAACATAATGAACGAATTAATGAAACTTATAATAATAATATATAACCTTAATAGTCAAGGACTGGCATTCTAGGGAATTCTGGTATCTCAGGTACTGGAATCACAGGAATATAGTAAACCTCACCCTCCTCGTTCACCCTTTCACGGTCCTTTTCGCTAATGTTGTAGATCTCCGTAATGTCAGCACTCAACTCTGCTAGCAGTTCAATAAATTTCTTTTGGATCTGGTATGCCTGTTCTCTCTTGTCTCTTCTCAATAAACCTTCGTTTAACCTGACAGCTTCGCTCTTTGTCTGCTCCAAGCGTTCAACCAATCTTCCCACCGATCTGACCAGATACTCCTCTTCATAAATGGTACCCTTCTTACCTCGGGCCTTCTTACGTTCCTCTCTTCTCTTGTTCTTTGCAGTACGCCTAGAAGCACCGGTCTTAGCAGTGCCACCAGTCTTACCAGTGTATCTTGTGAAAAAGGATTCCTTTGTGGAAGTCTCAGAAGGAGCAATCGACACATCATCAGCAGCATTACTGTCTTCGATCTGACCGTAAAAGGCATATGGATCATCGGCCTTTTTGGCTCTCAACTCTCTCAGACGGTTCAATTGCGACTTGAGTTGAGAGCTGCAATCAGCAATCAATTCAGCAATAGTTCCAAACCCTTCACCCAAACCGGCATCAACCAATGAGTCAATGAGTTCCTCTCTATTTTCCTTCTGAGCCAAGAGAATAGCCTCTTCGTACAAATATTCCTTACAATACAGTGTGATTGCTGCCTCAATGTTATTCAAGAACTGAAATTGAATCTTAGCAGCGTCAGCATACTTGTGCGCGTCAGTCAGACCCATGATCAGTCTCTCAGCAGTGTCTTCCATCTGGTCCCTGAATTCAGGCTTCTCTGTAATTGACAAAGCTTCTCTCCACTTTTGACCCAAAATGTAAGCTTCAAGGGCATCTCCATAATTTTTCAGCAACTCATACGTCAAACCAGCATCAACATACTGCTGCTTGGAGTGAAGACTTCTGGCATAGAGACCCAAGATAACATCTTGCTTCTCAGAGTCATCGTGAAAGATCCCAAGAGCACACCTATACAAGTCATGGTCAATAACATAGTTCTGGAACTCCTCAGTGACTATCTCACCATTGCTCTCCTCCTTGTTCAACTCGGCTAGAGAACCAAGAGCCTTCTCGAACTTCTTCAAATGCGTATCAATCAAGAATCGGCGGCGATACTCTGTCTGATTATGCAACGTTTGCAAGAATGGTAAGTATTCCTTTGGGTCCTTTTGTGACTGCTGAGCAATGGCAAGTGTCAGTTTGATATCGTATAATCCCAAAGAGACATTGTACAGCAGGTTGACATCCTGCAAGAATGACAAATGGACAGTGGCCTTTTCTCTCTCTTCCTTGTCTTCTAATGCAGTGATGACTTTTAGAGCAGCCTCCAAATTGGGTGGCTTTTCACAAGCATAGGCGGTGATGATGGTTTGCAAGTACTTGGTCTTGTAAGCAGGCCTCAACAGAACCTCCAATATAGCAGCACAGACCTTATTGATTTTGGAATCCTTTGGATGAACCCAGGTTTTCTTGTATTGCTGCTGATGATCCTGTTGTTGATTCTGTTGTTGATTGGCCCTCACTAGCGCATCCAATTCTTCATCAGACTGTGTTTCACCGTACTTTGTCTTACACACATCTTCCTCATGTAGACAGGAAACGAAAAGATCAAGGTAGTCAATTTTTTCAATTTTATCAATGAACATTTCGATATTCTGTAGAAACATTTCGGGTTCGTAATCGTGAAGGATATCCAAGTCAATTCGATGGGTGCGACAGATCGTGAAAGCTTCTCTATAATTTCTTGTCTTGATTTCTCTTCTCACTTCAGCAAGAACCAGCATTCTCGGATTGATTGTCTCCAAGTTACCTCTAGGTGCTTGTAGCACAACGGCAGACTTTGAAGGAATGACATTGACCAACAAAGATCCACGCTCAATCTGACGAATTCTTTCATCGTTCACCGAGTCAATAGATTCCAACAGTGGTTTGTACTCTGTCTTGTTCAAATGAACAAATCTTAGAATATGCTCCGCAGTAGTTATCAGCAAATGACTTTCTGTGACAGCCATTGAAGTTATGGCACTCGCTAGTTGGACATCATTTGCAAAAAGTTTACCATTCTTGGAAATTCCAAAAGCAACAATGTTGCCAGTGTCGCTTACTGAGTCTGATATTCCATTCTCATTCCACTCCTGACCACCAGTGTAGTCACAATCAGCAGAATTCTGATCCTTTGAACTTTCTCTAATTTTGACAAGCTCAAAAGTGCAACATAGTTGAGGGAACTTGGATACAGGGACAGATGCATAACAAATGTCTTGAATCTCTTCGTCGAACTGCTTCTGGATGACGTGCACACTGCCATCAATAGTCTGATATGTCAGCTGCTCCCAGTTTGATACAGTCTGCAAAAGGACAATTTTCAGAGTGCAATCAATACCGGAAACAACAAATGGGTTCTTCAATTCTGCGACATCAATCAAAATTATCCTCGACGTATTACTTTCAGTGTCAACCAACACACCAATAAGATCATCATTAGCAAATGCAATCTGTCTGACATACTCTAACTCACCAGCAAATTGTTCTTTCGCCAAAACAGAAACAAGCTCAGGATGTTTTCCCTTTGATAACAATTCAATTTCAATGCTGGCAATAAAAATTGAGTCATTAGTCAAAGCAGCATAGATTTCATTGGATTTACTCACTGCAATATCCACAATGTTGCCCTCAGTTTCGAAATCACGGTATGACATTGGTGGAGGGACATTTGCAAGAGAGAGAGGTGTAATGTTTGCTGTTGAACCATCCACAACAATATTCATCCCCAGATCCATAGGAGCAACAGATGGACCTGTTGTGGTTTTGTATGCCAGGTCAATGATTTCAATTTGATTCAGAGAGCCAACCAATAAGGTGAGATTCTTTTCTGGATGCCACTTGATAAAACTGATCTTCTCATTCGATCTGATCTCTTGCTTCAAATACCAATGGTAGTTCTTAGTAGTCCATATATAGACGCTGTTTCCAGAATGGATGGCAAGAACTTCATTCGTGGAGTTCCAGAGTAGTTCGTCAATGGAGGAGTCCAATGGAAGTCTGGTATCAAATTCGCCATGTCTTAGACCATTTCTCTCAAAGAAAATCAAGTTCAAACCATCTACTTCTTCATTTGCAACGTTTCTTCTTTGAATAGAGGCAATCAGATTACCCCAAGCAAGTGAACCCTCTTGGAAATCAACAGGTTCGGAAACTGACTCGATCGTGCCTTCTCTGGTGAAAATTCTAATTATTCTTCTCTCAACACCGTTGATAGTATCAACTGTACTAATGCTAAAGAAATTACAGTCAGATCTCCAAGATATCACAGCTCTAAAATCATCAAAAGAAGTCAAGTCACCACGGTCAACATATAATGGCACTGTTGGATCTCTCCTGTTCATGTCTCTCTCAAGATCCAGGTTCTTAATAAGGTTTCTTTCTGTCTCTCTAGCACCTTTACCCTTGAACTGTGTCTCCTTACTACCCCAACCGACATCAACATGGTTTGATAACTCAGTATCAGCCTCAGTCAACGTAACTTCAGCGATAGAATCAAACTGCCTGCTCAGTAAAATGACTGTCTTCGAATTCGTGACAAGAACTAAAGTCTCTTCATCAGATGACCAAGAAGCTGCTTTCAACCCAGTGTCTATACTTCCCACAACTTCAACCATAGTGTCGTCTGGATTTATAACCTCTTCGTCGTTGTTGAATGTGTCGTAAGTGGCCAGAATAACATCACCATTCTCAAACACAAAAACCAACTGGGCGGTGTCCGCAAAGTGTGAAAAAGATAGAAGTCTATTCTTCCCATCTTGATCATCAAATGGAAATGAAGCTAAAGTCTGGATATCACCAGTCTTAGAGAATTGCTGAACTTCTAAAATCCCAAACTCGCCTCCCCCCAAAACAATGGTGATTGAGTCATTCACGGGATTGAAAACTGTAAATAGGACTGGCAAATCGGGAGCTGTCATTGACCTGGCTCCGATCACACCCCTATTCAAACAGACTAAGTTACGCATTCTGATTCAACACACACCCGTTTTCAATATTGCTTTCACTGCCTTATGTATGCTAATTGGTATGTGTATTGACAAAGAAAAAAAAATTGGTGGTGCTAAGTCGTGATGAGGTTACCCGGTTTAAAGAAGGAGTGCTTTTTCTTTGTTATATATCTTTAGCTGAACTGATGATACCTTTCAGAAACAAGATTCAATGATTGATGAGGCGTTAATGAACCTGTCAGTGACCACAATGAACTTCTTGTTGATTCCATGGTTCTTCTTAAGTTCTTTCTGAACATTTCTTAAAGTTGCTAACTCTGCATACGTGATCCCACCAATCATCACAACAAAAACAGTTGAATCGTTTTGAAGGCTCCCACCCAATATATCTTCATTTTTGTATGTCTCAGAGTATGTGTGATTCAAATTCTTCGCGGGCAAAAGTTCCTCATCAATAGTCTTGCCCAGAATCAACGAGTTCAATTCAAGATCCTTCCATGATGATCGCATGTTCGGCTTTATGGTCCGTTGTAAGATTCGGGTGACAAGTGGAACGTAACCTCTGTAAGCAAAACTTGGAGGTGCTGGTTCTGATGAGTTGTTTATCAGCTCACTTGGGTTTTGAAGTTGCTGATCTTCATCTTCTGGGACTAATTGGAATTTGTTGTTCAGATGGCTAAAGTTTTTGACGATGGAGAGATCGCCTCTAATTGAAATGATACCAACTTTTAAGAGGTTCTGAAAGAGAAGCAGGTATTTGATGCCATGATACTCAACAACTTCAGTGGTCAATGTATTGTAATCTTTTTCCTTCAACCCATTGAAGACGATGGAAGTGGTAAAAGTTAATCGCAGGACATCATTGATCTCATAGTCTTGAGAATATAGAAGATCAAAGATCTTCTTAATGGTATTGGAATAGCTCATATTCTGTAGCAAGATGTCTTGTTGCAATTCCAACAATTCGTTAAACCTTGAATTGGATGATGATGATGATGATTCACCACCACCATTGGCATTGATCTTAACTAAGATCTCTTCACTCACCTTGGTCAAATTGGCAACAGAATTCTTCAACTTTTCCAGATTATGCAATTCCTCGACAACGTTCTTGACTTTGGTAATATCTGATGTGTCACCTTTAATAACTGTCTGAAATTCATCATACTTAGATTGGAGTTCTTTAGCCTTGATGTTGAGATAATCACATGCAATTCCAAAGTTCAGATGCTGAATCGTACTGTAAAGTGAATCATCATTGTCCTTATCGTCATTCAAAAATATGACATCGCCTGAATCTAGTTCGATTGAGTTTAAATCAATCTGGTAGACATCGTCAACGAGTCCGGCAAAGGTCAACTGGTTCAGAAAGCAACTCAAAAAGTCCAAGTTTCTTTCAAAAACAATTAGATCGCATTGCTTACCAGAATTGTTGGATTTTGATCCATATAACCCGTTGGAGATCTTTAATTCTTGTTGTTGTTTCACAAGACTGCTGCTGCTATTGTTGTCATTATTATTATTGTTGTTATTCTGAAGGTACTTGAAAATAGAAACAAACTTTGAGGAGTTGAGACCTTTAGCCAATAAATGTGTGATTCTTAACTGCGGGTTTTGTACCAAGTAGTGGTTTAGAGCAGATGCTAATTTGTAGGGTAGGTTGGGGTTCTTGCACAAGTACAGGGACTCGAACTCCTCAAGGTTCAAATTGATGACATCGTTGTCCAGTATAAACAGTTTCCACGTCTTCACGCTCTTGATATCTCCGAGCAATCCTGAGGTATTCAATTCATACTTGAAGGTTTCATTGTAATCATCTGTAATCAAAAGATCAATGGTGACAAGATCTGGAGAGATATGACCACCCTGTTGTGCAATCTGTAATACTTCATTAATGCGGGTCTTCAGTATGGGTATGTTGCTCAGGTTTGATTTGATTAGAAATGTTATGTGATTGTTGATGAGTGCTTCTGTCGGGATCGGACTGTTGAGAGTATTGTTGAACCAGTAAACATTGGAGATGTTTGTGTTAGTCTTCAGAGTGGAAAACTGAATCAACGAGTTGATTGAAGATGAAAGAGACTTCTCAATAAAAAGAATCTTATTATGGGTTCCAAGAACCTCCAACAATCCATCCAGAGCATTCATAATAAGGCTGTTCAATTTGAGCCCTGGTAGATGGGTTATCGGGTTTTACTGGTGGGAATTTTTCCCAAGTGATTTGATCTTATGTAAGAGAGATTGAGATCAGACATGGGATATAGCACAAAACAACGAAACAAAAAAAGACTACACAGGGTCCCTCCCCTTCTCCCATCAGACAGAGAGAGACCAGACTACTCCAATGCACTGACTAACTTCCTACAAAAAGCCATAACAGTCAAAAAAAAATCAAAAAAAGTTCAAACCGTGATATAAAATAGTGAGCAGTGTGTTTGTGTTGGTCTAGGGCCATAATTCCGCATCATGAATGTATAAAAAATGTAAATGTATTTTCTTCTCTCTTCAATATTAGTGGGGTTTGATGGGGTGGTAGTGCTTTAAGCCTCCTCCTCAGCAGCAGCCTGTTGGGCCAACTTGGCATAGTAGTCCTCTCTTTGTTGAACCATTGGCTTGTGGAATCCCCACCACCAGTAAGAGGCAGCGACAGTACCAAGGGTAAGACCGATAGAGACGTCAACGGCAATTTTCTTCTTTAGAATACCAGTAATTGGAGCGATGGCCATTGTGCTTGTTATTGTATTTGTTGTTGTTGTTGTTGTTGGTGACAAAAGTAAATCGTACAACTTTCAGAGTTTTTTTTTGTGCAGTGCAGGGTACAGAAAAAAGTATTTGCACGTGATCCACAGCCAATCAAAGCTGGCCGAATTTTTTTTTCTTTCTTTTTTAACCCAAAGACAGCCTTTTGAGCAGGGTAACTTCAATTGGTAATTGGCGGGAAAAAACTGCCCATTAAGAAAAAAAAAGACCACAAACCACAAAGACAAGTTAAACCAAACAAACCAATACCACCAAAGAAAACAACAATGTTCTCCATTCTAAGAAACACTGCCAGACAATCCGCTATCAGACAGACTTTGTCTAGAAGAGCCTTCTCTTCTACTTCCAAGGCTCAAGGTGCCCACTTCAAGGAGGGTGTCTACGAGAACATTCCATTCAGAGTCCACAACAGAAAGATTCCATACGCTGTGTTGCACTTCTCCTACTTTGGTCTAGCCGCTGCCATCCCGTTCGTTGCCGTGTACGTCCAATTGAAGAGATCTGGTAACATCTAGATATTAGGTTTACAACACATCAACCACACATTGCCCATAGTTTTATAATACATATACCGAATCTGGTTTTTTTTGGTTTTTGTTTTTGTTTTTGTCAACAACATAACATAACATACATTGGTGTGTTTGTATCGATATCAAGCAGATTGGGGTGTAGATCTACAGCTCGCCACTTGAACTTCACTACCTTTTAAAATGGTAGGTCTCTTTTAATAAATAGGAGAAAATAAATAAGAATAAATAATGATCATAAAGATGTTCATGGTGAAGAAACTAATTCACATTCACCTTCTTAGCTGCAGCCTCCCATCTTCTAATTGTGCTCTCGTCGTACTCATCTTGAGCCACATACTGGTTCTTTTGACCAAACTTGAACACCAGGAAACTGGCAACGCCAGCCACTGCTAAGATCTTTACAAAGTTGGAATTGGCATTCTTTGGAGTAAACCACCAACCACCTGCACACACATAAATGTTAGTATAATTCCTCCACGTCAATAGAATTAAACATTCAAGTCATTATTACTCACCGGTTGGTGCCCAGACGTGCTGTATCACTTTGTTAGCAAATGCATTCTCCACTGGGATCCTTAAAGGGATCCTCGACGTTTCACTTCTATTAAATTGGACTTACCTTTGGAGCTGGAAAATGACTACCGGACTAGCATTATGTTCGTTAGTAAAAACAAAACTTCTTTCTTCTAAGGTTTTATGATATCTCGCTTACCATTCTGATCTATTATTGAATAGTTTAGCTGAGTCTTCTTGTGTGTTGAAGTCCAGAAGTCGTTGTTTTTTTTGCTTTTGTTTTCTTTTGAGTTGACCTTGTGTGACTAAGTAATTATGTAAGCAGCAGAAACACAACCCCCGAAGTCACGAGACCTAGTGACCATAGTGAAGAATGACAGGCGTTCTGGGTTCATTGCAATTGTCTAATAATGATGTAGTAGTAATAATAGTAATACTAATAGTGCTAGTGTGTATCTACATGTATTACAAATTCATTATTCTATCTATGCAAAATTCTCTCCATCTCCTCAAGCAATGCTCCTCTTCTTTTTCTTCTAGGAGGAAGAAGAGGAGGTACCGCATTTAATGAAGCGAGTGAGCGTCCACCAGTGCTATTAGATTCCAAGCATATCTGCTCAGTCTTATCCTCCATCAGTGATAATCTCTGATTCACTTTATCAAGGCCTTGTGACACATCTTCTATAAAACTCACATCTACCTCTCCACGCTTCTTCACGTTCTCCAAAGTATTGTGAATCACTTCGTTTGCCCAATCCTTCCATCTGTCGACATCTTCTTCTTGGTTCTTATAAAAATCCTCCAATCCCCGTATTATTTTGTTAGAGTCATCGAGATGGGAATCCCACAATCTCTTGAGATCGATCCTGTCTTGGGCAATCTCAGACGCAGACTTCTTGAAAACAGCTACACTATTATCACTCAAAGTCTTCGCATGTACAGAAATCTCATTCAAGGCATCCCCTTTCTGCGCAATAATTTGATCCAAAGACTGTTTTATAGTGTTACTCAGTTCGTTACTCAATGTCTGGTAATAATCAAACTGTTTTGATAAGCTGGCGGTCAATCTCACCGATTCCTGGAGGAATTCTGCATGTACAGCACGGAACTTGGCATCAATGCTCTTCATGATATCTTGGCTCTTCTTATCAATGATCGCATCAAACTTTTTAGAGTTTGCAATGCTATGTTCTGAAGTCACTAACGTCAACTGATGGGCAACCGTGTCTCCTAGAGATTTTGAGATTGAGATGATAGCAGTCTCTGTCTCTGAATCGAGGACAATGTCGTCGGTCACCTCTTTACCGACTGGAGGTTGGTGTGTTGGTGTGTTCTCAACAGGGTTTATGTTTATAGGTGTTCCATTGGTGTCAATAATACACCCAGTATCAATCACAGAGCTCTTGAGTATATTGAGAGGCTTCTGGATTGGCCCTCCTTTAGCAGGCGGCGGTACTTTATTCTCAGCAATGATACCAATGCGAGAGGGTTTCAAACCCATCTCAACTGCCTTGTCCTTGGTTTCTGCATGGGTACGAGCCCGAATTAAAACTCCTGCTGTCATTTCCTTTGATGGATCCAGAAGGAGTGCAGGTATCTTTGGCTGCTTATCATTACTGTCGGTGATTTTGTCCACAGCCTGTGTCTGTAACGGGAGCGAAGAAGGCTTGCGGTGGTTTCTTGTTGTTACAACTGCATTAGTTTTGCTACTGTTGTTGCTGTTCTTCTTCTTCTTCTTTGGTGATGATTCAGTAGCTGGATCTATCCTTTGTTTCTTAACAAATCTCTTGTGCGGATCATCATCTGTGGTCCTCTTTAACGTGCTATGTGTGGCAGCACTAGATGGTGATGGGAGTGGTGGCGGTGGTGACTTGTTTTGCCTGAACAAGTAGTTTCCCAGTCTCAGCGAGCAGTACAGAGTTCTCAACGCATTCAGATCTGTGTTTTTGGACCCCTCTAGGAGTGATGGTCGTAGACTAGTGATGTGCTTAGCTGAAAAAAAGTTGATTGGAGCAGTGTGGTACTTGCCGCCTTTGAAATGCTGGTACTTGTAGTGAAGTTTGATCTGTGCTGGGCCATATGGCAGCTGCGCTCCGCATTTGGCCACTGAACAGTCGACCAATGAGTTCGATTTCTTCGCACACATTGTGATCAGGTCTCCTAAAGTCAGGTCCATATTACCACCAAATGCAGACAGATCAAAGGCATAGTCATCAGGGATTCTGGACCAGCTGGCCTGAATTGTGCCCAGATTCAGCGATAATATTTCCATGAAGGATAGGGAGGCCCTCCTCAGAGATACCTGTGCTGGTGGCGGACTGTCCATTACCCTGAGGTGATCAATTATGTGCGCCGCAGCTGCATCAACAAACAAAACAAACAAACATCAACAAAAAACATTCGCGAATCGATATACCAGTATTGATATACAACGAGTACACAGTTGGGGACTACCTGTATATAATCTGGACTCTAGTATACCTCGATCTGCTGGCTCATATATATAAAGTACGTAGTTGTATGCGTAAAATGCTTGGTGGGTCGTATTACTCACCTACACAGGTGTTCAATTCGTCAACCCTCGTTGTTAACTTCTCCAAATATGACATTATCAGTCTGATCTCATTCTTCTGCTTATTTGCTCGTTTCTCTGTCTTCAAACTCCGTTCCTCCAACCGCTTCAGCTTCTCCCTCAGTAGATTGTTTTCTTCAACCAGTGACTTATTAGCCGTGATGAGCAGCTCTTGAACCTCTGTTCTTGTGAAATCGTGATTATGTTGCTGCTGTGGGCCATTTTCCAACTGCAGTAACGATATCATATTAAGAATACATGTCCTCAGATCTGGATCAAGATTTGTAACACCAGTATCAGATAGTGCAGAAGAGTTCTTCTCCTCTATCATTCTTCTCAACTCCAATAGCTGAGTTTCAAGCTCTTTTTGCTTTGATAATGACGATTCAATCAGCCTATCGTCCACACCACTGCTGTGTGACGGTGACGACTTCCCTTGTGAAGCGATCACCGCCGTCTTCATTGCATCTTGAAACTTACAAAGTACTTCCCCTTGTTCCGTTTTCCAAACGTCCAATTGCTCCTTGGTGTCTAGCTTCAATGAATTGATCTCCTTGTTGATCAATCTGACGGTTTGTGTCATAACGGCTCTAAAGATGGTTTCAAACGATTCAGAGAGTGTTTGTGAAACAGCAGTTGTCATTAACTGGTGATGATCCATGGGCAGAAGAGACTCTTGGGAACCTGGCGGTTCCAGTGCCGACACTTGTTCCGGTGATTTGTGCGTCGACATCCCTGTCAATGTGTTTGTTGTTGTTTACAAAGCTGCGATAAAATTAATTCAAAATAACATATACAACAAACCTATCCATTCAGGTTAATACAATAACAACGAAAACAATGAGTGACAGCACAGAGCAACAGATCTCTTTCAAGAAACCAAAAGCTGGTTTGACTCAGGTACAGACAAGTTCTCCCCAACTGGAACAACAGACACACAACGATAGACGTAGTGCTCTGAAGGAGTATTACAAAGTCAAACAGCAGCAACAGCAACAAGATCAAAATCAGACAACGACAAAAACTATAGAGCCAAAAGAAGAAGAGGAAGAATACCTCAAAGCCATCCAAGAAATTGATCTAGAAAAGGAGACGTTCCCAACAATACTGAAACAGACAAACAACCTATCGACAAGTGTGAACCTCATCAATGCATCCATCAAGGATATCATTTACAACAACTACTACGAACTGATCAAACTGAACGACTACCTCGCAGAGTTCAACGATCTTAACACAGCAGTGTATTGCAAGAATGAGCAAAAGAGCATGCTCTTGCCTGATGTATTGAATTATAAATCCCCGTCCTCCTCCAGCACAGAACCTACTGGAAAGCCCGGGTTTGATCAGCTGGGGAAACTCATGGAGAAGATCGTGCAATTCGATTCAATGGACTTCTCTTCGAAGGCAAAGACGCATGATGAAAGTATCATTGCAACGATAAACTCACTACTGGATGGGAAAGAGCACGATGGTAAGAACCAGGCCTTGAAAAAACTGATTGATCAGGTGAAGAGTGTAGAGGGGGGCCATCATCAGCAAAGCCTGGTTTTACAATTGGAGTCTTTGTTATCACATACAGAGTGATTGGTGGGTCATTATATTACACTACCCATCTTTCTATATAAGCGCAAAAATAAAAGGGCTCAATCTTGCCAAAAAGTTCAGAAGATCATTATCATCCATCCAACTCTACTGCTTGACGCCAACGCTCAAGCCAGCTTTCAATCTCTTCTCAGTCAAGGCTGCAATAATGGCTGCACCAGCACCTGATCCATCCTGAGCTGGTGTGATGACAATTGGATGTTCCTCAGGGGCACATGTCCATCCAAAAATGTCCCTCAAGCCTAGATTTGCTCTTTCCTTGAAGCCTGGATATCTGTTGTAGACAGAGCCATCAGCTGCACAATGTCCAGTTTTGTAGCCTCTCTTTTGACAGATCGCAGCAATACCACAGACAGACAATCTAGAGGCTCTGGAGCCAATCAATTGAGATAGGCGTTTGACAAGCTTCTTTTCATCGAGTGTCAATTCAATATTCGTTAGACTCTTGAAGGCTTCACCAATAGCACTCAAGTCCTCAGAGACATCCTCTTCGGCCAGCGCAGGAACAGATGTATCAAATACAAACGGAACCTCCAACTTGACAGTATCCTGGCCCTTCAAAACCAAACCTTGGGAGTGCAAGTCCAGCAAGATCAATCTGACCAACTCGCCCAAATAGTAACCAGCAATCATCTTTTCATATGACTGTTGACCTGGTCTTGGTGACTCAGCATCAATTTGGATATCATATTTGGTTCTTGGTAGCACCTTGTGTTCATTGTCAAAAGCACCGTATTCACAGTTGATCGCCATCAGAGTTTCACCAGTGACATCGTCCTCGTATCTACCTTCCAACTTTGGAATGGACGAAGCGGACTCAAAGTAGGCACCGTTACAACCAGTACCAAAGATCAATCCCATCTTGGTCTCTGGATCCGCATAAGCAGAGGCAACCAAAGTCCCTGTTGTGTCATTGATCAAGGCCACAACATCAATTGGGACAGATCTCTCAGCCAAGGCCTTTTGCAACATTGGAACGACATCATGTCCCTCGACACCCTCAATATCATAACCTTTGGTCCATCTTTGTAAGATACCCTGGTTAATCGCATTCTGGGAAGCAGGGTATGAGAATGTGAAACCCAATGGCAACTCTTTAGTGACTCCTTCTGGGAACTGTTCATCGACAAACTTCTTCAAGGAATCGGCAATGTATGCCCACAAGTCTTCGGATTTGGCAGTTCTAATGTTATCTGGAAGTGCATACTTGACCTGATTAGTCTCAAACTTGGAGTTTCCCAAAAGCTTAACAGCAACGACCCTTAAGTTGGTTCCACCCAAGTCAATAGCCAAGTAGTCACCAGTCTCCTGCCCTGTTGGGAAGTCTAGAACCCAACCTGGTATCATCGGGATATTACCCCCATTGACAGAAAGTCCCTTCTCCAACTCAGTGATGAAGTGAGCAGTGATCTCTCTCAACTTTCCACCACTGATAGTCAATAACTTTTCATAGTTCTCAATCTCAGATAAGATCTCTGGAGACACACCTTTTAATAGATGGTCTCTTGCCGCAGCCATATTCTCAGTAGTAGACATATTTCTTATAAGTGGAATATCAAGAAAAAAGAACTGAATTGTCTTCGATAATGACCCCTGATCTCCTTTTTTATATAAATGTTGGGGAGCAAAACAATGTCGGTCGTCAACTGACGAAAAGTTCACAAATCACCACACACACAAAAAGGTAGAAGCCCACACGCACCGGAAACGGAGGGGGAACTTTTTTTTTTTTTTGGTTTTTGGTTTTCGCGAATCAGGCACTTCGCTCGATGGACCAACAACATCCGCTTTTATTAGAGTGGATAAACTGCGGGAGAGAGTAATGAAGATATGTCAATATCATTGAAGTCAATGTGTTTCACAACCCTTTAGTGACTTTGAGAGATTCTAGGCCTCCTCCTGTTCAAATGCTGTGAATTTTGGGGGTGTCTGTTTTTATCTTTTCTTTTTTCTCGGAATAACTCGCCTCATATTTTTCCGTGATAGGATTAACTCCAAGTTATCAGGTTGCTTTTTTTTGTGTTTTTTCCGTGGTACCCACCTGTTTTCAAATTGACACTAGATTACCCCAGTGGGGGCACACGCACCCCATTCAAATATTGACCGACATGTACTTGGATAAGAAAGATGTCTAGACCCCGTGTCAAGCTGATACGGTATTCTATTGACGTGTATATGAATATAAAGCATGTAAAGGGCCAGTTATTGCAGGGCTGTCACTGTTATTAGAACGTGCTATATCTCACAAGGGCCAAAATAATTACCTGTTAAGTTTCAAGAAAATGATCGACTGATTCAGCCCCATAATGTCTCAAATAGTTAATTACCCTTTTAGGAAGGCATCTGCATTACCGTCAACATACAACATACGATAAAGAAATTCAAACTCAGTGTCCACATCTCGATACCTGGATATACTCCAGATCCACCTCTACATCATATCATTCAAAAGCTCGGATTTCTAGACATTGCCTGAGAAGAGTGTATTTCTTCAGCTTTAGATTATTCGCCTCTATCAGCATATCTTAATCACGTGATATGAATCCTTGGTAACGAGTTGGAGATAGTATGGTGGCCAAATCGATACATTACTATTTTTTAACTGGAAAGAGAAAGAAAAAGAAAAAGAGTGTGTTTGTGTTTGTAGGGGTATTTGTGCCTAACTGGGTGCTTGTTCGTGGTGGATGCTTCCACATATTGTGGCCGGGTAACTAACGAAACTTTGCCACAAAAAGGTCAGCGAAGATAAAAGATAAAATGAATACAAGAAAATGGTCATCAAAATTAAAGTGGTACTAGTCAAAAGCGGTCGATATCCTGTTCGTTATGAGGTTTATCGAAGGTGGACAGATGCAAACTAAAGAATGTTAGGATCATAAGACGGTCATTAGGAACAACCAATGACAGTATCACACACGCTGTGTGGCGGCGGCTAAGGTGAACTCGAAATCGAACTAAAGGAAGTATGGAGTTCTTCAAACATATTGTAGTTTAAATGAACATCATACCAGCAATCAAGCCAAGAACAGAAGAGCCTATCGCCAATCTGTTACCAGAGCCATTGTATGTTGGAAGCACTGGAGCAGTGGCGACTGGTGGAGCAACTGGAGCACGGGTTGGCTCAACTGAAACATAGGTGGTTGGGTGAACTGGAGTGGCGGGAGCATGAGTTGGGTGGACCATGGTTACGGTATAGGTAGTCTTGGTTTCAACCCAGCTATGGGTGGTACCCTGCTCCTCCTTGGTGTAAGTTGTTGTGATGACACGCTCTTCAGTCTTTGGAACCTTGGTAAAGACAGTGTTGCTGGTCTTGCCTTCCTTAGCCTTTGACGCATCAGTTTCACACCAGGTGGTGTAAATGGTCTGAGTGCCCTCATGGGTCCTAGTAACAAGAGTGACACCAGTTGTAACTGTCGCGAGAGTGCATAGGTCGTCTTCACAAGAAGTAATGGTGATAACAGTGGTCTTTGGAGCATCGGTTTCACACCAGGTGGTGTAAGTGGTCTCAGTACCACCGACAGTTTCAGTGATAACAGTCACACCTGTGGTGACTAGAACATCAACACAGTCCTCCCCATCACAAGAATTAATGGTAATGACAGTGGTTGATGGGCTAATTTCTGTGGCAGTGGAGGTAATTGTTGGACCATCAGTGACAGAATCAGAGACTGAGTCAGATGCTGAGTCATGGAAGGACACATAGTTTGACTGAAGAATGAACTCGAATGGGAACTCTTCGAGAGCTCTCTTGGCCAACTTGCCATCTGGAGTTGTGATAACCAGCATACCTCTGGAGATGACAGCACCTGGAGCAGTGAAGAAACCACGGTAGACCACAGACAAGAAAGAAGTGACGGGGATTGACTCGGGGTAAACGAAAATGATAGTCTCTGGAGTAACAATCAAGTTCTCGACCTCGATCTCTTGACCATCAAGAGTAACAGCAGCAAAATCATATTCCAATGGACCCTCCTTCTCAATGGAAATAGAGACTTCGATCCATGGGGCCAAGTTACCTGGAATTATAATAGAGAATTCTGGCAGACCGCCAATAACACCACTGTCAAATAATGGCTTAGTTGGTAGAGGCTCAGAAGAAGACTCGGATGGTTCGTGCAAAGACTCAGTTGGCTCAGAAGAGGATGACACAGCTGGATCAACTGGCTCTTCAGGTGATAAAGAAATAGACACAGCTGGGTCTTCAAGGGAAGAAGAAGAAGAAGAAGAAGAAGAAGACACAGTTAAGTCTTCTGGCTCTTCGATATTTTGAGGAGAGGAAGAAGAAGAAGAAGACACAGTTAAGTCTTCTGGCTCCTCGAGATCTTGAGGGGAGGAAGAAGAAGAAGAAGACACAGTTAAGTCTTCTGGCTCTTCGA